>VXBZ01002183.1:28470-88579 GCA_013399135.1 Heliornis fulica | reverse complement strand
CAAGACCACATAGCTGACCATTTTAGAAGCGTTGTAACACCCCTCAAGAGCAGGGTCACCTCTCGTGGTGGGACCGTGGGTGGGAGGGCATGAGGAACCCTGCTGGAGCCACCTCCAAGCTTAAGCTGTCTACCGAAGAAGAGATGGCTCCAGGGAGATCTTAGAGCCCCTTCCAGTCCCTGAAGGGGCTGACAGGAAAGCTGGAGAGGGACTTCTGAGAAGGGTCTGGAGCGACAGGACGAGGGGGAATGGTTTTAAATTGGAAAGGGGTAGATTTAGGTTGGATCTTAGGGAGAAATTCTTCCCTCTGAGGGTGCTGAGGCCCTGGCATAGGGTGCCCAGAGGGCAGTAGTGACTGACCCCTCACTGGAGGGGTTCAAGGCCAGGTTGGATGGGACCTTGAGCAGCCTGGTGTGATGAAGGTGTCCCTACCCATGGCAGGGAGGTGGAGCTTGATAATCTCTGAGGTTCCAGCCCAAACCCTTCTCTTGTTCCATGAAAATGGCTTTATTCGATATTAGCCCCCATGCTGGCCCTTCACTCCCTCAGGGCTTCCTCAGGCTCCCCAGTGACGCCAGGCTTTGATCCCCGACATATCTTGTGTTCATTCAGTCCTGAGACAAACGTCTCCGTGTTTGTTTACCCACTTGTTTTGATCTTATTTTTGTCAAGGAGACATTTTTCCCACATATCCAAGTCTGCCTCCACTCCAACACACCAGGGTCTCCACGATCATCCACTTAACAACGCATTTTCTCAGCCTTAATTCACAAGTAGAGCATTAATAGCTTCCTCATGTGTCTGCCCGAAGGTTACTTGTGAAGCCTCGCTCCATCCCCATTACACACCATTAAAGACCTACGTGTACATGAACCCTTGCCATACTTTCTTTGAAACTTTTTTCCTTCTTTTCTCCCCACACCCCTCCACGAAAGAAAAAAAAAAAAAATTTAAAAAGTTGTCATGGCCAAAAATAGAACATTTTTCCACTCTGAAGAACAAGCAGCATTCCTGGGAATTCAGACAAATAGTGTCGGTCAGAAGATGTCTAACAGACACCAGCTCAGTCTGCAACATCCCGAAGCCGCTCCAATGTCCTCTGACAAGGAAAAGCGCTCAGTGTTCCTTCCACCCTCTGTGCGGAATAAAAATCAGAAGCAAGGAGCCCATTTCTCCACCCTGCTACATGGGAGAGCGTGCTGCTCTCCAGAGGGACTTCCTAAAACTTCAGGTTTTCTGAAAGAGGAGATGGCTCCTGAAGAAAATCTGACATTGCTTAGAGCTCACGCCTTACCCTGCCGTCACTGCACACAGTAACTGGCACTGATACATTCAGCAAGGCTCTTATTTCCTATTAGAATATTCACCGTGTTTTCCATGCCAGTGCATAAAACCTCTGTGTAACAGTGATTATGGATACAGTGAATCAAGTGATACGTAACTGTGAAACCATGTTCAGCTGAAGAGGAGTTTCCATAGAGGTGAAATTCAGGGAAATTTTCAGGGGCCTAATTTGATCAGTGCAGGTCCTTTCCAATAAAAAATACTCTGTTCCAATCAGTCACAGATAACTGAATTTGCAATTTGTTGAAGCTGAAGGACAAGAGAACTTCTTGAGAGAGAGAGAGCCCAGCACAGGGCCACCAGGATGATGGAGTGGAACATCTTCCTTCTGAGGACAGGCTGAGGGAGCTGGGGCTCTTCAGCTTGGAGGAGACTGAGGGGTGACCTCATTTATGTCTATAAATATGTAAAGGGTGAGTGTCAGGAGGATGGATCCAGGCTCTTCTCAGGGATGGCCAGTGACAGGACAGGGGGCAATGGGTCCAAGCTGGAGCAGAGGAGCTTCCATGTGACCATAAGGAAAGACTTTTTCCCTGTGAGGGTGACAGATTACTGGAACAGGCTGCCCAGAGAGGTTGTGGAGTCTCCTTCTCTGGAGACATTCAAGACCAATCTGGGCACGTTCCTGTGTGATTTAATCAAGGTGACCCTGCTCGGGCAGGGGGTTGGACTGGATGATCATTCAAGATCCCTTCCAACTCCACACGTTCTGTTACTCTGTGTGAATTCATCAGGAGAGATGGTCACAGTCCCTCAGGCTCTCTTGGTCAGAGAGATGTTCTCATCCTTTCAGCGTCTCTGCAGCCCTTTGTTGCCCCTCTGCAGTAGCTCCCTGTCCTTCCTGACCCGGGGAGCTCAGCACCACACACACTGTTCCCAAGGAGGCCTCCCCAGGGCAGAGCAGAGGGTCAGGAAACCTCCCTGACCTGCTGCCCGCGCTTCTCTTGATACCCCCCAGGATGCCATTGGCTTTCGTGGTGATAGGGCACATGGCTGGTCACAGCCAGCCTGGTGTCCACCACTACTCCCAGGGCTTTTTCCACATTGCTGCTTCCCAGCAGGACACCCCTCACCTGTCCTGGGGCTGGAGGTTATTCCTCCCTGGGTGCAGGACCCTGCACTGACCCGTTGAGTGTCATAAGATCACCCCCTGCCCAGCTCTCCATCCTGTCCAGATCTCCCTGGATGGCAGCCCAGCCCACCAGCCCCTCCCAGCTTTGTGTGGTTACAACCTCACTGGGGGTACACTCATCAGTGATTTGGTTGAAGGGATAGCGTGTATTGACCAAGGCTGGACTCCTGAGGAACACCACTGGTTTTACAGGCCTCCAACTAGACTCTGGGCCACTGATGAGAACCTTCCAGGCTCCATCTTTGAGCCAACACAAGCAGCAAACCTCTCACATGAGACCTCAGTTTTGACCAGGCAGATGTGTGCAGATACATCCATTCAGGCTGCTCTGTTCAATTCCTGTCCTGGATGATCTGCCCCATCATCTCCCAGGTCTTTGCCCACGGAGATGTTGCTCTGTCTGCACATCCTGGTTCCTCCTCATGCGAGCAGAATTTGGAACAAAACCAGTATCAGTAGCCCTCTGCCCAGTATCTTTCTGGAGCTGAAATCATAGTTGCCTTTTCCATGGCACAGGCTGGTGGGCAGGGGTTACATCCCAGACTGAACACGCTCGCTGCTGTTACACCGAGCAGGTGAGAAACCTTCCCATGAACAACCTTCCATCTGAACGGGTGATTGGCTGTGCAAACTGCAGGGCCTGTGACAGTGTGTTGTGGGGAGTGTGGGGGGAGGAGGAGGAGCTCTGCAGCACTGACAGCACTGCACCAGGTTATAGCTGGAAAACATCAGGTCTCCCCTCAGCCAACCCCCCCAGTTCCCTCACCTGCTCCAGACCCTTCCCCACTCTGCTGCCCTTCTCTGGACACACTCCAGCACCTCCATGTCCTCATGGTAGTGAGGGGCCCAACCCTAAGCCCAGCACTTGAGGATCAGCCTCCCCAGTGCCCAGGATAGGGGACAGACCCTGCCCATGTCCTGCTGGCCACAACACTGCTGATGTAGGCCAGGATGCTGTTGGCTTTCTTGGCCACCCAGGCACACTGACGGCTCTTGTTCAGCTGTTGACCAACATCCCCAGGGCCTTTTCTACCAGGCAGCTCTCCAGCCACTCTGCCTCTAACCTGTAGCACTGCTGGGGGCAGCTGTGACACCTGGGCAGGACCCAGCACTTGGCTTTGTTGAACCTCATACAGTTGGCTTTGGCCCATGGATCCAGCCTGTCCAGATCCCTCTGCAGAACCTTCCTGCCCTTGAGCAGATGGACACTCCCACCCAGTCTGGTGTCATCTGTGAACTTACTGAGGGAACAGTCCATCACCTCATCCAGATCACTGATAGAGACACTGAACAAGCGTGGCCACAAGACTGAGCCCTGAGGAACACGGCTTGTGACCAGCCACCAACTGCGTTTAACTCTGTTCACCACAACTGGTTGTTGAACCCAGGCGCCAGCATCCCCACGCCATCACACACAGGATGCTCCAGCCACAGCATCCGTGAGAGGATGCCAGAACATGAAAACATCTCATTTTTCTCTGACTGTCCCACTATAGAAAAAGGTTAGGAATCGTTAACCCTCTCTTTTGTCATGGGGGTGGAAAACCATCAGCATCTCAGCCCTATGAGCAACTGTGAGCCTGTAGGAAGATACCACCTAGATAATGTGGTAACCACGTCCTGCTCTTGTGATTCATCCACAACCCGTGATCACAGAATCACAGAACATCAGAAGTTGGAAGAGATCTCAAAAGATCATCCAGTCCAACCCCCTGCCCCAGCAGGATCATCTAGAGTAGATCACACAGGAACGTGTCCAGATTGGTGATGAACCTGTGAGAAAGATGTTTCCATCTGTGGGACATACAAGGGCTAGATTATTCCACATTTAATTAAAATTAAAAAAGCCAAGAAATCTCCATGCAACAACAGGCAAAACCCAAACATGTACAAGTCCAGTGGAAAGCTGATGGATTTTAGACTTCACCATTCCCTGGACTTCTGGTGGGTGTCAGAGATGCACTTCAAGAGGCACAGATGGAAAAGAACATCAGTGCAGAGGCCTCATCTAGGCTCTGACTCATAAAATAATTATGTGACACAAGGAACCCAGCTAGGTCAAAAAATTAGGAAGGAAATGAAAAATTGGAGAGGAAGACACCCCTTGGAAACATGTGGAGATTGGCACCTTATAGTAGGAGGAGGTAGAAGTGGCTTCATTATTCAGCCTCTGCAGCTGCACAGAGGACAGAACCTGTGCTCACATCCAACGGGAAGAGAGACAGGATGTTGGCATTTACTACTGACCTACAATTCACTCCAGATTAGCACTCACTTCACACTGGTTGAGGTTCACAGGTGCTGGATGCAGCCTCAAGCTTTGGTAGATGCTTCCATGATAAAAGCCCTTAGGATCACAGAATCACAGAATATCAGGAGCTGAAGAGTCCTCGAAAGATCACTCAGTCCAACCCCCCTGCCTGAGCAGGATCATCTAGAGTAGATCACACAGGAACCAGATTGGTCCAGAATGTCTCCAGAGGAGACTCCACAACCTCTCTGGGCAGCCTGTCCCAGTGATCTGTCACCCTCACAGGGAAAAAACTCCCCCCTATATTAAGATGGAACTTTCTATGTTCCAGTTTGGAACCATTTTCCCTTGTTCTATCACTGCCCATCACTGAGAAGTCCTGGATCCATCCTCCTGACACTCACCTTTTACATATTTATAGACATTAACGAGGTCACCCCTCAGTCTCCTCTTCTCCAAGCTCAAGAGACCCATCTCCCTCTGACTGTTCTCAGCAGGAAGAGGACACTCCACGATCTTAGTTGCCCTGTGCTGGACTCTCTCAAGTAGTTGTATGTCCTTCTGGAAGTGAGGGGCCCAGAACTGTACACAATATTCCAGGTGAGAGCTGTTTCCCACCTCCATTCCAAAATGGTCCAACATCAGTATATTTTGCATTGGGAAAGGAAATATCATGCATCTTTCCGATGCTATAGCTCACCCTGGGGATACGGCTCCAACACAGGGAGCCTGAGGAGGTCAGGTCACAGGCTTGGACGGGTTTTTTCCAGCCCTGAAGAGATAAGCATCAACATGAGGAAAACAAGAGCAGCAACACACACCCCAGACATCAAAGTCACACGAAGCTCCTCCGCTGTTATTTATTCCTGCCATGAAGGAGGGAGAATGGCGAAAGGAGAACAGCCTGAGAGCGTAGCAGCCCTGCACCGAGCACGGCGGGTCTGACGTACCGCACAGCAGAGATCAGAGCAGGGACCACACCAGCTCCTGGTGAAAGACCACAGATAAGATAAAAAGAAAAAAAAACCCAACCCCAAAACAAAACCAAAAAACAAAGTCAACCCTGGAACAAAGCCCCGAGCTGCAGCCCTGGTGAGAGCGAAGCACCCTGAGCCTGTAGCTGGGTGACGCTCCTGCGCACCGCGTCTGTGTCACGCACCTCTACGCTGTAAAACTCCCTTCAACTGAGGCCAGAGAGCTGAGATCAGAGCACACCCACCACCCTTATCGGAGCATGCCCTGGGAGACATTGGCCCCCCCACCCCTCTCGTGGGGGATCAACCCCTTCCCAGCTGAAGCACTGCAGAGAAAGCGGGTGAGGACAAAGAGGATGACGCAGAACTGCCCAGTCTCTGGAGAGATGCAAACGCCGCGCAGGTCCGGTGATCACAGCTGCAGGAGCAGGGACACTGTCGTGGTGCAAAGTGCTCCTACAAGGATGCTTTCACCATGGTGTAACACACGGGAGACATCTCTCCTCTGAAGCACTGTGTGAAGTCCAGATGGGAAGCCTTCATCCTAGAGAAGGGATGTCTTTGCCACGGCAAGTGGCACAGAGGGAGGAGGAAGGCCTGGCTTCTTCCAGCATAGGCACCTGGAGTGACCGACAGAAGCCACAGAGATGCCTCCTGATCTCACCCAATAGTGGACAGAGCCATGGAGATGCCTCCTGATCTCACCCAATAGTGGACAGGGCCTGTGAGGCCCCTCGTCTGAAGATGCAGCAGAGAGTTCCTACACCAGCTGGGGGGGAAAACAGACCTGTGTGCTTTGAATACGAATCTGCCAAGGGCTGCTACGCCGACCAACCGCTTCAGGCTCAGGAAACCCCTGACCACGAACTGCTCTGGTGAAAGGCCGGTCTCATACGCACATACTCTGTTCTTACTCATCCCCAACAGTTACCTCCAGCCACAGGGGCAGGACACCCACTTCTACAAGCCAGAAGCCCAAACAGCTGTGTGGCTATGCAGATGTACAGTCAAAACTGTTACTCTGTTTTAGGGCTTTATGGCAAGATGCTGAGCTAAAAAAACCCAAACCCAACCATCCAAAGCAAGCAGCTGACAGCACGCTCTTCCTTGCTTCCATCTCAGGTTTTCCTTCACGGGGTTAAACACTGGCTGTTAAGCACTGGCCAGGCCCAAACAGTTATGGTGACTGGAGTTACATCCAGCTGGCAGCAGGTCACAAGTGGTGTCCCCAGGGCTCGGTGCTGGGGCCGGTCCTGTTCAACATCTTCATTGATGATCTGGGTGAGGGGATCGAGGGAACCCTCAGTAAGTTTGCAGACAACACAAACTGTGTGAGAGAGTCAATCTGCTGGAAGGCAGGAAGGCTCTGCAGAGGCACCTGGCCAGGCTGGAGTTGTGGGTAGAGGCCACCTGAGCCTTCTGGGGGTCAACCAGGCCAAGTGCCAGGTCCTGTCCTTGGGTCACAACAACCCACCCCGCCCCCCCCAAGCAGCACTGCAGGCTGGAGACAGAGTGTCTGGAAAGCTGCCTGAAGGAGAAGGACCTGGGGAGGGTTGGTTGACACATGGCTGAACATGATCCAGCAGTGTGCCCAGGTGGCCAAGAAGGCCAATGACACCCTCACCGGTCTCAGGAATGGTGTGACCAGCAGGAGCAGAGAAGGGATTGTCCCATTGTCCTCAGCTCTAGTGAGGCTGCACCTCGAGTGCTGGGTGCAGTTATGGGCCACTCCAAGAAGGATGTTGAGATGCTGGAGCACAAGTCCTCCAAGGAACAGCTGAGGGACCTGGGGCTTTTGAGTCTGGTGAAAAGGAAGCTGAGGGGAGACCTTCTTGCTCTCCACAAGTCCCTGCACGGAGGGTGCAGAGAGGTGGGGTCAGTCTCTTCTCTCCGTTAACAAGCAATAGGACAAGAGGAAATGGTCCCAAACTGCCCCAGGGGAGATTGAGGTTGGACATCAGAAGAATTTTCCCCCTGAAAAGGTTGTCAGGTGTTGGAACAGGCTGCCCAGGGCAGTGGTGGAGTCACCATCCCTGGAGGGATTGGAAAAGCTAGGAGATGAGGTGCTGAAGGACATGATCTAGAGGTGGACTAGGTAGGGTCAGGCTGGGGTTGGACTCAATCTTGAAGGTCTCTTCCAATTCAAGTGATTCTATGATTCTATCTCCCCCTTCCACCTCCTTGCCCAGACATCTCCCATTGCCTCTCCCTCTCCTCTTGCATCTCCCATTCTCCTTGCAGTTAAACCAAGTTTGCCTTGGTCTGAAGGACTCCAACTTTTAAAAAAGTCAGAAGGCATTAATCAAACGTGCTGTTGTGCAACTATTTCCATCACAGAGCTGCATCTGGTCTCTAAAGTCTCTTAATTCTTCATTAAGAAAGCCCTCCATGTGGAAAGAGGCGAGAGAGGAATTGGACAGCACTTCAGAGGCCTTGCTGTGTACATGAACACGCACAACTTGAAACAAACCAGCTCAACAAACAGATGTGCAAAGGAGTCAGACACCGATGGGTTTGTCAAAAGGAAGCGACAAGTAGCAGCGAGCCCACTTCTGCCATGAGTCATCCTAGAAGCAGCGTTACGGAAAGAAAAAATAAACCAATAAACAAATTAAAATCACACCAAGCTGCAGGTATCCAGTGAGAACAGAGCATCAAACTAGAGAAATAGCTGACCCATTGACACCTTGGACATCTTATCACCAACAGGCAGTTTATTTTTGGGAAATAGTTATTGGCTGGCTCATGCCACAGCATCTAGATGAAGGTGTGGTTACTGAGGCAGCCAGACTGCTCTCAGAACACCATATTTTGCTTAATAGATCCCAAACTCATTCCCTTTCCCAACTGTGTTTCTTGGCCCCCACGCCAAGACCCAGTTGTGAGCACTCAACAGCATAACCACCGCAGGGACTGCACACGTACAAGATTTGTGCCCTCCATCCATCTCCTGGCACCGCGAAACGTGTCACATCCTTGACCAAATGAGTCCCACCTCCCCATAGGAGCCTGAAGTCCTTCTCTTGCACTGCTCTGAACCGATGTAATCAACATTTCCTACTTCAAAGGTGGGTTTTTTGCTATGATAACAGGATGAGGGACAAGAGAAAACCTCTGCAAAGTACACAACTTCAGTGAGCAACCCCAGCGGAGCTCATGATCACAGCTGGGACCTTCCCTTCCCCCCAAAAAGACACACACCCAAGTCCTGCCTTCTCACAGCATTGCAACCTTGCCATCATCCACAGGGACAGTGGAGGAGCTGGCTGAAGTAACTGCAGAGAAGTCGATCATGTCTGTGGTGGCTGGCAGCCCCATTTCAGTCCTCGGCAGCGAAGGGTTGTCAATCTGCTTCTCCCTGCTCAGTTAACGCAGGAGCCACACGCTGCAGGGAAACACAGACCACAGGCTGGCATAAAGCAATTCATACTACCACCACCAGCATCAAATCACCTTCCAGATAGTGGTCATGAGGTGTTCTACCACAGTTAAGAATTTTATCCACATGTACAGGTTTATCCTGTGTGAACAGGAGAGTTTGGTGGATCCTTTTAGTCCCCTACAATAAGATCCCCTCACTCCAGGAGAGTAAGACTGACAGACGGAGCTACAGAGATGAAGGCAGGAAACCTTGTTCTTTGCAGCATTTTCCTTCTTTGCTTTGACCTTCAGGAGTAGCAAGGGCAACCCCTGGAGCACAGCAGCACAGACCCAACTAGGAAAGGAAATGTGGGCTTCGCCCTTGGGTGTAAACCCTTCACCAGCTTCAAGGGATAATGAGTCAAGAGGTTGGCAATGAGCCACTGATGGGTAGAGAGACTTCAGATGAACTCACAGTGAGAGAGACTATTCACCAAACTCAGGAAGAAAGCAGGAATCCGAGGAACAGTTCACAGCACCTCATCTCCAGTCTCAAAGCTTGGTGCCTCCAAATAAAAAAAAAAAATAAAAATCACAGAGCAGAGCTACTTCACCGTATTGAATCACTGAACTTCACCGTATTGAACTTGGTTGAAAGGGGCCTTTCAGGTCAAACCATCAACCCAACCTGCCAAGCCTGCCATGAAACCATGTCCCTTTGGCACTGCTGGATTCTGAGAAGCTCTGTGAAAAAACCCATCCCATTCCCAAGTGCTAACATTTAGAGAAGGGAATTAACTCTCCTTTTCGCTTGTGAGCAGGTCTACTTTCTAGTCTACCATCATTGCTGCGTGATCTTCACATGAGCTCTTCCCCACCCTCCCACAAAAAAGCCAGAAGGCATTTGCTAAGCTGGTTGCAGCCCTACATACAGTCTATAGGGTCCAACCATCCTGCTTCCATAGACTCAAACACCTCTAAAGCAAACAGTCCCCAAGCCGACCTCTCATCACCCGCCGAAACTCAGCCCTCATCAGCTGTTTTACACCATCTTTGCAAAACCGCAACCCGAACACACACCATCACTCCTCACAGATCCCATGTCTGCACCCTTGAGGTTTCTCTCTCCCATTACCAAATCCCACTTTACATCCAAGACTTTGCTTTCCCATCCTTGAAACTCTAATTTCCACTTTAAGTGTTCATTCACAGATATTTCCATGACAGAATCCTTCACCTTTTCCTGCTACAACAAAAGCATTATATAGGACACAGCACCCCAATATCTGTCCAGCCCCCTCAAATACCTCTTAATCTGATGTTTCCCACCTGCTTTCAGCCCCTTCATCTTCCCAATGACACATAACCCCAGTGGTACCTCTATGTCCAAGGCAAAAAAAATAAAGCAGAGCCTTCAGCAGTTGTACAAAGGGTGTTTTAAACCACAAGCTTCAGCCTCTAAAAATATCATCTTCTACCAGCTTACACAGACAGGCTCTGAAGCAGGAACATTATGCCCCATGAAGTCACAGTGCCACCGTTTTTCACCACCTGGCTTTGGCTATGGGCCACAAGCCAAGTTCCCAAGCGCAAGAGTCCTCCAAAGAAACCAAAGCCCACTAAAACCATCTTCTGCCACCCCTACAGAAACATTTGCAGCTGGAAAGCGCAGCCCAGCGGCTCATTAGCAATTGTTTCTGTCACAGGTTTGTTGCCACTGGGGCGAAAAAATGCGTGTGGGTTCGTACCACGCATCGGCTGCTCACTGGAGTGGAGGCATCCGCTGAACTTGCACAACCCTGACATTTTTCAGAGCTGTTCTCTTAAGAAAAGCAACCTGAAAGCCTTTCTCCCTGCTATGCCTTCAGACCAAAGCTTTGTATAAAAACAAATTCAAAAGGCAAAACAAGGAGCAGGCAGAAAAGAATTACCTGTCCTACACTGCAACAGAGAGAGTGGTGCTTAAAACGTTGGGAAACGCAGAAGCGGAGAACAGAAACACACTCCAAAGTTACAAAACACCAGAGAAAAGTCCAACCACGAGACTCAAAGCACAGGGACCAAGAAATACCAGAGGGCCAACCCAACCACGTGTGGGCTTTTATTCTAGTAGATACATCCACCAGTTGAAAACAAATGGATTCTCTCCTCTGCTCAGCACCAATCTTGATTGTATGGAAAAAGGACCAAGACTACCAAGAGGGTGGAGGCTGAAGAGATACCCAAGTTTGACAAGAAACCAGGGAAGCACTTCCCACTGTATTTTGGAGAAGATATCTTCCAAGAATAATTGATCCAGATCATTATCAGTCATCTCAAGGCACAGGGCTGGTCTGTTGGGCTCGGTGCACCCCTCACAGGGGTCTGGCTGTGGGGACCAGCTGAAGCACAGCAGGGCCTCACCTAGAGAGCCTGGTCAACAGAAACGCTGTCACTAGAGGATGTCATCACTTGTTTCATAACAGCTAAGAGAGATCCTTTGTAAAGGAGCGAAATTCTTAAGTCTGGCCGCAGTTTTCAAAAAAACCCCAGCATCAATTATTAACACCAGCTCCGTGGCTGCCTGCAGGGGCCTGCGCAAACCAAGCTGCTGTCGGCTGCCGATGCCAGCGGTAGCCAAAGCTCAGCAGGGTGTCTGTGCCACGGCTTTCTGCATGGGTGGTCAGAGGACACGGCGTAGTGACAGCACACATGGCAGCACCCCCCCTTACAGGCAACCAGCTTCATCACGGGAAGAGCAATCACAAAGTCAGCAGAGCACTCGTGTGTGCAGCCACGAAGGGAAAAAATAAAGGTTATTTTATAGAAGTGGTTTTTTGTGGCTGGGACTTTGTCAATGGGACAAGAGCACGAGTCAAAACAACACTATCCATGTCACGACACACTTCCCCTGTCTCAAGGTGTATATAGATCTGTGTGTATAGATCTACGTACTGATGGAAGCTACAAAACATAGTGAGCACTGTGCAAACTAGTCTTCCCTTAAAACTTCCCATTCTTCCCCCTCAATTCTCCAAACAAGGAATGAACCTACCCCAAAAAATGAACACATCTGACAGGTTGAAGTGGTACTGCTGCCATTTTATTAATATGGTGCCAAGCCTTTAGCAGTGTCATTTGCCCCAACAGCCCAGACACAGCTGGCAAACACTCTGTCCCACCCCAAAAAACCCAACAAAACTACCTTCCCCCTCACCATCAGAGTGGGCCAGTCACAGCACCAAATGTCTACTTGATATGCACATACTCTGGAGATGCTCAGCCAGATGTGATACAGGGCTGGTGTTAACTCCAGCAGGAGGGAAGGAGGAATAACACGAGTTACCTAAAGCATCCCTGGGACTCCCGAGGTGCAGAACAGCGCCCTGGCTCCTTGCCATCCCTAGAAATGCTGTCCTCTGAGCTACCTGTAACCCTAAGACAAAAAGACAAGACCACATACTTAAGTGCCAGTTTAAATTCTAGTTTGAAAATAAATGAGCAGCAAGAACAGAAGAAACCCCAAACCATGTACTGGATACTTGCAGAGTACGCTTTTTCCACTGGGAAAAACACAGATTGCTGCCAACTTAAAGCTGCTCTAGGAAAAGAGCTCTCACGTTTGACTCACATCTCCCTTTATCGAGGATCAAACGTTAAAAATAAGGCAGCACGTGTTCTAGAAAGTTTGCTACTTGGAGACCAATAATAGTTCAGCTCCCTGGGAGAGAGGTCCTGCATCTCACTGAGAGCAGCATGGGAAGGTCCTATGTCCAACCCATGCTTCTCTTGCCTACACGTGTTCCAAGTCTCTGGACTACAAAAGGGTTTTAAGCTGCAGCTCCCTTACAGTCCCTTGACGCACAAGGAAACATCCCTTGCTCAAGTGAGCACGCTCCTACTTTCACAGCCTACATGCAAAATATTTTAGCTGACCATTTCCACACTCAAAATGCTTCAATAAAACACCCACACAGTGACAAGAATGAGACTTTAATCAGTTTTAAGTGGAGTTTTAACACTAAGAGATAAAGGGTTGTTAAACACAATAACAAACGGACATCTGATTTGTATGAGGCATTATCCTGTACATGTCATACTTGGTTTTTGTGTATTCTCAGTGCATAGCATTACACACAGAGCCACTGTTGCACAGCACAATAGTATCTGAAGAGGCTGAATCAAGAGTAAGGCTGCTTAACAGACTGATTTTTTTTTCTTTTAGTATCTATATATATATATGCTATATGAAAACAGACTGAAAATTTGAACCAGCAGAGAAAGGCAGCTCTGCCAAACACTGCAGTTGGAGACCCTTTTAGTGCACAGTTCCACCCCATCCATCTGCATGCATGACACTTTCTAACAGTATTTAAAAGGTAAATGAGGCACTTCGTGGCAACCACAGGCATCGTTAACATATTGCACACATTTGCTATGACTAAACATGGAACTTGCACACCAGCATCCATTTTTTTAATTTTGCCTTTTCTGAAAGCTGAAACTTTTGATACTGCAAGTAAACTCCAGTTTACAATGTGTGCCATGGGAACAAATCTGGATGTTGTTTATACAACTGCCCTTTAATAGCTGTGGCAAATATTTTTGAGTGGGGCCATTAATGACTAGGGGATGCTCCAGGGCTCTTACCGAAGTGGTGCCTTCAAGTAGTTTCAGACATGTAAGCTGTTGCACATCCAAAAAAAAACCAAAACAAAACAAACAACAAACCAAAACCCAAAAGGTTTGAAGTGTACAGTCCAGAAACTCAAGGAGATATTAACTACAGAATGCAGTTCAAGCTAATTATGAATACTGTCATAAATAAAAGTTTTAATAAGGACTCAAAAACCTTTCAGTCATAGTAATTCTTGTCAACTTCTATAGGGGTGGTAACTGAAATAAAGTATAGGAGAGTATGTATAATATATATTTATATATATANACCGGAATCGCGCTGATCCAATTTTTATTTCCAAAAGTGGGACACGGAGCAGTGTCAATATCCAAGTACTTTTAAAGCATGAACACTTTTTGTTTATTAGCCAACACAAATTCCAATGGTTAAAAAACAGACAAGGTGAAACATGATACGAAGGGTAAGTCAAAAGTCACATCCCAAGGTAACCACCTCTTGCTCATCAATAATGGTGGGAATAATAAGCACTGGAACCAACAATTGTGATCCGTTAAGCTATTAAAGTCTAATTAAACCTCAAAGTCAGAACATATTTATCAGCTTTGTTAGAAGTTAAGATTTGTGAATCTGATGAGCAAAACTGATCAAGAGATACTGGGGAAGGGTGGGGGGTGGGAGAGAGGAAAAAGCAAGCAATTTACACCTTTATGTACCAATAGTAATTACTGGAAGTCCTGCCTCATCTCAATCCAACTCTTACCATTAATGCTGTTGTACAGGGCCCTTAACAGATTCCACACATAGTTGTTATCTAGGCAAGAACACAGCTAACGAACTTCAATGTCAGCACCAATAAGTTAATTAAGGGGGTTTGGGGGGNNTTGGGTTGGGGGGGGGAATTTACATGATAGAAAAATAAGCATCAATTTGGGAAGAGCTATTCATGGCATACTTTGGAGAGAGCAATTTTGTCAGCTACTTCACATTTGTATGCAACAGTTGTACTCTGCAGTCCGGGCATGGCAACTATACACCCAAAGTCCATCACCGAGCCCTACTCCTGGCTACATCCCTACCAATGACTAGCACAACACCGACAGTTTAGGGAACTGATTTGTTGGATGGTTTGGTTTGCATTGTCCTGTGTTGTTTTGTTCGTTGTGGGGTTTTTTTTCCTGTTTGTTTTTTTTTTTTTTAATAGCAAACAATGTATTTGGGACAAGCTCTGCTTTTTAAAGTACACACCTTCACATACACACAGTGTTGAGAGATTACCGCAGCGCTGGTTTCCTCTGTTGCGTGCGTAATGTCTGCTTTTAAAATATTGTAGGTACTCAGTATTCAAGTAAAATTCTCTAAACTGTTAATGACGTTTTCCTTTTTAAAAAAGTGTGCAAAACTGCAAAACTCACTGTAATAGAACGCGTAAGGTCAGAGGGGTGGAACGGCTGACAGAGGTTTCATTGAATAAATGCATCACCGATCTTCAAAAAAACCAAGCGCTAACCCAGAGAATCTCCAACTGAAATTTCCTGTGCACCGGTACAAAGTATTTTTATATATTAACGAGGGAAAAAAAAAAGCTCGCAAGGCAGCACATGAAGTATTCACAGCAGGAATATGATTGAAAACTAGTAATATAAATGTAAAGATGTTGACTGATGTATGCACTAATAGCATCTGACTTAGCACTGGCCTCGATTACACAGGAGATGAAGCAGCCATTACAATTCAGAAGGAAAACTTAAAAAAAAAATAAAACAAAAACACAAAACAAAACCAAAACCCAAAGCAAACAATAGATCATTGTCAAATTTCATAACAATTTGTTTCAAGCCCGAATTTTAGGTGGTAGCCTCCACATTTACATTTGTATGGTTAAGTCATTGTTGCTGTGTTTCTTTTCTGTGACCCCAATAATTAATTTTTTCTCCCTTCATTTGCGGGTCCTTAGGATGTTGTGAAGGTTCATTCCTGTACCCCTATACAGAATCATTCCCTCTAGCTGCCTTTTCTAGCACCATTACACTTAAAAAAAATAAAATGCACAAACGACAAGCAGTGACAGCGGCGACTCTTCAATTGTCCAGGATGAATTACGGTAGCATGCTAAAGAAAGGTGCATGTAAATAGCCGGATATGGTACACAGGCCAAGCTCCAGCAGACTATATTCCTTTCTGAGCATTACTTTCCATCCCCCATCCAAAATACATGCATTAGAATGTAGTAAAACCTTCTAGAAACATCTCTTAGCCAACTGCAGACTTTTGTTGCCACACAAGTGCAAAAAAAAAAAAAAAGGGGCAGGATGTGAACCTGTATATTTTCGAAACTTCATTTGGTGACAGAACACAAAAGGAAAAATTCCTACGTATACACATTAGGTCTGTCTCCACTTTTATAAAACTGGAATAAAATGGGAAAGTGCCATGTTTATAGTTCCTAATTGAAGTTTTAATATTCTTTTGACACAAAAAAGGTATATATACACGTAGCTACGTAACCTTTTTTTTGTTTTCCTCCAAAAGGACAAGTGTCAAACCCTGTAGATTTATAGGGCAAAACAAGATTGGTCAAGAAAGAATTGTTCCTATAATTGGAAATCTGACACTATGTCCTTCTGCCATTTAAAAAGGTCCTTTTCTCAGTTTATTCAAGTTTGTCACTCTTCATGGTTGTATTTTTTTCTTTTAACGTGTATGTTGTTTTTCTTTTTTTATCTCCGATAAAAAAAATATTCAGACTTTTGTAATCTGCGTATGCTGATCTTCATCAAAAGGTTCATTCTCTGGATCAGAGTCAGTGGTGTCAGAGTATCTATAATGATCAGGTTCATTGTCACTAACGTCTGGTGTTACAGAAGTTGAACTGCTAGCCTCTGGATTTGATGGCTCTTCTACTGTTTTTGTGAAAAATAGCTTCACCTGGGAAAGGAAAAAAGAACATTTAATAAGGGAATCTGAACTTTAACCAGGCACAGGTAACAAGGCAGTTTTGAACAGCACGGGTCCTCATGCTATACTGAGCCACACACAGGTGCTCCCCTCTCTACTCTGGGAAGAGGGAAATAAAGACCGAGCTCTTCAGAGGTTAGCCAGCCTCTCACTACCACCTTGGGCAAAGCAGCGGGCCTCTCCAGCCCAGCTGAAAGAGTTCCACATATTCACACCGACCACCAGTGGTCCCGAGTCACAGCAGCGGGACGGGACGCACTGCTGCGGCGGCACACTGAGCTTTTCAGCCATCCTGCAGACGGACGGGACTCAGAGCACACGGGAACAAACAGAACACCACGACCAGTGTGGGGAGGGTGTGTGTTGATCTCATCCAAGCAACATTCCACCAGCAGCTATGACCATTACCTTAGACCCCAGCACTGATTGTTTAACTGGTATTTTCTGAGCACCTTCAAATGCTAGAAGTCTTTAAAAATGCCTTTTCCATTTTTAAAACTAGGGCTGGCGATGGCTCCTATTCCTCAAAGCATGAGGGTACTCCCCAGAAGCACAAATCTCCTAGTCCATGGCAACAGACCCAGTACAGGAAAGGCACTGCCTGAGTCTCCAGGTCTCCTGCTGCATTGATAAATACCTGAAACAGCCCAAGGCCATCTCAGTTTCTATTGACTTCCCAAAATGCAGATACCAGTCACAAAGCTAGAAGCTTTGGTAAGTGATGCCAATACTAAGAGCACACAAATTCAATTTCTACACAGAGAGCAGTTTTAAACGGCTCCTCCACGAGGCAGGACACACAAAAATCACATAACGTCATGCAGCTTTTCAGCTTTGTTTACACACAATATATACTGACCTTGAAGTTTGGAGAGAAATATCTGTTGGCTTTGTCTTTATTTGCTTTGTCTAGATCGTTTTTTGTTAATGTAAGGATTAAATATTCCTTATCATTATCCGAGCGCTCTGTACTGAAAATACCATCAAGTTCCTGATCTGCAACTAGACTTCCATTTTCTACTTTGTCTGAATTTTCATCCAGTCCTATGAAGAATGTATTTACCCAAAAGTGAAACATTTTGTCCTGGGGGAGGAAGAACACAAAGAACAAGCTCGCTTTAGTATTCACTTGTGGCACATTAAATTAGACTAAGATAATCATTCGGTCAAAAACCAAGTCGATAATATCGGACAAAACTTGTTGGAGAACAGAACCTCATTCGTTGCATGCAAAGATATTTTCACCGATTCTCCTAGACAACACGCAAAACTCTGCATTACTCAAAGCCAATTTTATCCAGTTAAGCTTTCAGAAGTCACTCCTTATCTGCAAAAAAGCAGATGACAGTAAATTAAACCAGCATTAAACTTGCAATCACAAGGCACAGAGGGGTTTTGTTGCTCATACCTTGCCAGCCCGTAGCCAAACACAAGAGACAACCTGTGCAAACCAGCTTGGGCAAATAATATTTATCAAGAGAGATTGTCCTCCCCTGCAGCTTCCCACGTAACAGAACGGGGTCTTTCTTATACCAAAATAGCTGTAATTGAGCAAAACCACCCTAAAAATACAGGACTTTTCACAGTGGATTCACTACTGCTCTCCAGAGATGGTTTCCACCACTCAGATGTTTCAGACCGAAATGTCTGCTTGTCCCTCTTACCACCAGGAAGTTCTTAATGAGAAGAAAAGCATTCACAGTGTAAGAACATATGACTTCAGCAGAACTTGACACAAGACCAGCATCAGCTGGAAAAGTTCAAGTTCAACCATCCACTGCAACAGGTACACCTGTAGGAAGCAGCAGTGACTTTAAAAATATCACTGGAGAACTAGCTGGTATCAGCCATGCTTATTATGAGCAACAGGGTCACTGTGTCCATCTCCATCCATGCTACTGGACAAGCAGCAATGTACTGCTGTTGGTGAGACAGTCTCCTAAGATGGTACACACAGGGACTTCACCTCTAAGTTCTTGGGTGAACAGCTCCATGGGATGCCCTGAACACTCTAGTTTTTATTCTGACTTTTGTCAGTCAAGAGCTGATGTTCCCAAGGTCAGCTACACCATCAGCAGGATGGTCCCGACTAGCACATTAAGCACTTCTCCATCTGAAGCTGAACCATGTTTACTTCCTCTTAACAAACTAAACTTTCTGTTTTACTCTGATTTGAGGTTTCAGACAAAAGATCCAGGATGCAAATGGCCACTCTTCCCACAGCAGTCAGCATTTCTGTTAGAGCTGCAGGGGTGGCAAAGTGAGCACGTACCAGAACCTACCACCCTTTGATACTGCACAGGAGCAGAACACAAGCCAACTCTTCCTGAGCTCATTTACATAGCATCATTTTCCAGAGAGATCTAGTTCCACTTTCTTCTTGGAAATTCCAGGTCCTGCTCCATCTTCCAAGCTATTCAGCTCCGATTCCTGAGCAGACGTGACTATCATGCATTAGATGAGCACACACCTCCCTGCTAGAGGCAATCTGGCACCGGGGAGACAATCACCATTCACAAGAAGAGGACAGTGAAGAGCTGGACTCCTGCGTAACTCATGGTCGCCTTCCTCACAAATTAGGACAAGATGTGTAAACACACAAATACTGGGAATTCAGAAGCACCTGTTGAAACAATGTCTACCTGCCTTCTCTACCAAAGAAGACCCATTTTCGATACTTTAGATAAAATATGCAAAACCACTTCTCACTCATGTGCATTTTCTGTAAGCACCTACAAGACCCCAACCTGTATGGAAGTATAACAGCAAAGGAAAAGAAAATCCTAAGTTAGTAAGAAATAATTCTACCTTTAGGAATCAAGTTAATCTACTGAATTAACATGTTGTAATTACAGTTGCCTTGGGAGATGTTTGCCACCAAGTCCCTCCAGGCCATCAAATCCATGAAGAAGCCTTGTTGGAGTACATCCATGCAAGGCAGCAGTCAGAAGGTTCTTGCCACAGCCCAAGCTGCTCATACCTTCATCATTCTCCTCTTCTTCACTGACACTACCTCAGAAACAGTCTTCAAAATGCACACCCCAAGATCTTGAAGTAGAGGGCAAGAGGTCTTATTCTTCTGTAACGCTCCAGCGAGCCATCAGCCTGCCTACTGCTGTCTCATGAACAAAGTAACAGTAGGCAAAATTCCCACCAAGCCATATTCTGGGTAACCTGGTCTCCCTCCTGTGGGAGTCCTTTGGAAGATACACAGTCCTCCAAGGAGGAGAGATGGCTACTCCCGCTCAAACCAGAAGAGCAATCCAGATCAAAACAGAAACAACCAGAGGCATCAGCTTTCCACCTATAAAACAGGAGGTGTTTGGGTGGCAGGTGCCATCTGCAATGAACAGTGGGAAAAGGTAAGCCTGAGCTGATGTTTCCAGATGTAAGCAGGCAGATGCAGATGGATATACCACCTGCAGTCTCACTGCTGGTGAAGAGACCATCCTTCCAGTGAGAATATAAAGACAGAAGTTCCTCTCTACACACTGTCCACAGTAAAGGGAGATCCCACCTCTTGTGGTTAGAGGTTGGTACTACTACATTCCATCCTTCTTCAGGACCATAACACAGAAGCAACTATGGACTTTGGTGTTGGTCCTCAGTGTCATTCATGACACCTCCTGGAGGTCAGCAGAGGAGAGGACAAAGCTGATGAACATGTTGCAAATGGATGGAAATGGTTTATACAAACAGCGAAGTAGCTTTGGAGGAAAGCAGTGCCAAAGCAAACAAGGCCACTGCATGCAAACCAACGCCAGCAAAAGGCATGGTCTGGTTATGCCTCACCTTAAACTTCATCAGGTGGAACAGAAGCAGGCAAGATTTACTTGGCATTTAAGGGCCTGCCTGAACAAGCAACTGCAGGGATACCGCAGCTTTACTGATAAGTCTGGAGAAGACAAGACAAATGATAGACCTCTCACTAGACATCTTTTTAATCTGTTTTCCTCAGGATGAATCTGCAGAGGCCTTCAGGGACTCAAACTAAACAATACAGCTTGGCTGAGCTGGTCATTTATCCTTTTATCTCCCTCCAGCTTTCTGAAGCATCAAGTTATTTTCTTTCCCTTCCCACCACACTAACTTAATTAGCTCAATAAACTAAGTTCGTGGGTACTGGAACATGGCACGGTCACTTAAATTGAGGGAAGCTCCAGTGATGCTTTCTTGAAATTAGCTCTTAAGGCCCATAACTCTGTCACTTATCACTGAAAAAACCCAAGACTTTGTTCAACGTGAGGATTCAGCCAGCTTCAGCACCAGGCTCCAAGATATTTCATTGGAGACAATGAAGGAAGCCTCTGCAGTGCAGGCCAAAGATCGGCATTTTAAAAATTGAGGCGTGAACTGAACTTGGGCTTTATATAGCAAATCAGAATACCAGATCAAGTGCTCACAGGAACACAACTTCATAAACAGGCTTCTGAAAATGAGCATTAGCTAGAGGCTTCTTTCAAACGTGCTTTGCTTCACTTCCGGTTACATCACACGCATCTGCCTCAAGACGAGTTGCAGCTGTATTGTTTCCCATAACCAAATCTGCAGCACAAAGTCTGCAGGGCAGTCTCAGGCACTCGAGACAGAAGCTGATTTAACTGCACTACTCAGACGTACAATACCGAGCCCTACTCTGTGCAGTTTTTCAGTTCTCAGCCTGACAGACACACACCCCTGACTGGAGCTGACAGCTGCCTCTATAACTGCAGGCTGAGATCCAAAGACAAGATTGTTTCAGCCATCAGCAAGGAGCTCCCAACTCCTTCTCAGAGTTTAATGGTGCAGCGAGATCTACAGGCACTTCTAATCCCTTTGCAGCACCAGCTAAGGGTTCTGGAGTTGCTATCCAGCTGTCAGATAGACATCACGTTTCAACCTCCCCGATGCTGGTCTTGCAGCCTTCCCATAGCCATGGCAGATGGAACTTATGGTACCATTTTCAGATCAGTAGCTAAGAATCTTCTGACCTTTTCAGAGACCATTCTTCAACATTTGCGAAAGAGTATTCACCCAAAGTCCTCTGGAACTGTGCAGCAGAGCTTCTGATCTCTACAGTCTCAAGAGATGAATCAGCATACCCAATAGCTCAATGCTGTCAGCCCTGCCTACACCGGAGTCTGGGTATAAACCAGAAGTGACTCCTACAAAAAGCCCACACCAACATTTCCCTCTCATCTCTACTGGGAAGGCTCCCAAAAAAAGGTCTCCTTTACCCCCAGGCTCTGCAGGCAGGAAGATGAGATCTGTACTATTTTTAAGCAGACTCACTGAACCAGGTGACACAAGGATACTCTGAAATACTTCGAGACCATCACATCAATAACTGGAAGAAAAAGACCTTACACAGATACATGGGAGCAAACCCAGAGACCACAGCAGCAGTCTGATAGAAGAGCCGAGTTACAAGGAGTCAGAAAAACAGAAAACCATGCTCAAAGAAAACTTCAAGTTACTAACTTCTTTCCATCCGAAATTCACATGTAGCTGTATTCAAGCCATTCGATTCTCACATAAACATGCATCTCGTTCTTGAAAGAGTACCTACAGCATACTGAAGAGCTGGTCCAAGAATAAACTCTACTAGGCAAGAAAAGACCAGAAGTTGCAGACTTACTACTTGATGTCTGGTGGGAGAGCTGAAACAGGGTAACTTTTCTGAAGCAGACACCCTCTTACCAAGATCTTCTCACCAGTACCAATAATCCCTCAGCAGAGCTCAGCACTTACTTGCCACTGAATTTCATTAAGTTTTGCTGTTAAACCAGGACACTCAACTGCTTTACATTTCACACTGCAGTGTCAATGTGAAACGTAAAGCAAAGCTAGGTGCTCTAAGTCACTTGGTCATTCAAGTTGAGAAGAACCCTCCATACTAGAGAGCTCTGCAGATTATGCTACTGCTCTTCAGAGAATTAAGAAACCTGAAAGCAAGTAGAGGCCATGAATCTGGAGCTTCAGCTGAGACAGTGGTGTCAAACACCGAACCAGACGCGGCAGGACACATATGGTTCCTTTATCTCCAGAGATGAGACAGCCCTTCTCCAGCCTGAGGCCCAGAATAGATGAGCATTACACTATTATTAGGGGTTTTTCTGGGCTTCTTATAGAAAGTTCAAGTACAGACTGGTAGGTGTATGATGCCTTTTGTTGTGTGTACAACCTGTTTAGCAGCTACCTATAAACATCTAACAGAACCTCTTGGAAGAGGAAGAACTGGTGACAGGCAACAGGCCCCTAACTCCAGCTTTCATAAACACACATGAACAAAACAGAATGTCTGAAATGTAAGACCCTGTTACTCCTAATCATGTTATTTTTATTAATTAGGTAATCACTGCACAGAGGTGAATATCTCCAAAACATGACAAATGTCCCCCCCAGTGGAAGGGCCATCTCTTTTGGTGTTTTGAGTAGGAACTACATGGAGTCAGTTTATCTAGAAAAGGAACAGGCACATATGTGAAACACTTGTACAAAGAAACATGTTCAACATTGTGCCAAGGTAGGTTTTCGGCCACAAATATTCACCTTTGCCCTATTCCCATCTTAGTCACTTTACGTAATGTGTTGTCTAACAGTCCATGGTGAAGGATCTCCTTCAGTGCCAAAGCACACATCAGGGAGGGAATAATTCCATAAATTCTCTATATGGAAAGTTTAGCCATCGTTCCATAAAACAGACGAATGTGCTTATGACAGAAGATCTACAGCCCCAGCCCCAGATGCCCTCAATTCATGTCTGCATTTGCATAACAGAGGTGCTCTTACCAGAACTGTGTAACCCCATGAACATACTTTCTTTTGCCCTCCTTACACAAGGTTGAGGGCAATTACACACTAGATTCAACATGTATTTGAGACAGATTATCAAGGTGGTTTCTTTACAAGACTTCCACCTGGTGAAGGAAGTTTCTATCTCTCAGAAAAGCTTGCAAATGTGGAAAAAGCTTTCACCAACTCATTTCCTAGCTCTAGCAGTCCAAAAACACTGAGAAAAAGAGCCCCTCTGCACTACCTGTAGCCCACAGAACCTGAATAGTTAGGGCACTGATAAGAATAGGCAAAAAGAAAAGAAAAAAGAAAAAGAAAAAAAAAAGAAAAACCAAACCACCTACTCAGAAACTACAAAGAAATTCTTAAGAAATGAAACCGCGACTGATACAACACTCAAATGAAACTACATCATAGTACTAACACTTGCTGCGTTTCTTCAGACAATTCTGCAGACTCTTGAGGACCAAATTTATACAGCAGGAATTTTAGGCAATCACAAGGAGCTCTAGTTTATGCTGTCACTGTATCTTGGTGCTCTCTAGAGAGGTAGAACAGAGGTATTTGTTCATGGTGCTGGAGCCAAGACCTGAGCTCCGGTGGGGACGTGCAGCACAATGCTTCCTACAAAGTCTATCTGCAATCCATGGCTGCTGAAGACAGTAAAGAAACCACAAATTCACAATTACAGAAGGACACAGACCAAATAAAACAGGGCCTTGTCTCATATGTTTGGGTCCTGTTTCACCTCCTCCTTGCACCCCTCATGTCTAGCTTGCAGTACTTATCTGGGTGCTCCTTTAAAAACCTTTTCTCAAATCTTGCTCCTGTGCATTGACTGCGCTTTTTAACATCTATAATTTTAATGTTTGACTCAAAGTAGAATTTTTACTTCTCAAACACTTTGTTTTACACTTCTCTGTACTGCATACAGCTGCACCAGGAAACTACAACATCTCACTAAACAGGCAGAAGGAAATATTCCCATTAAGAAAGCGTTTAAAAGTTCTTGCAGACGTGAGCAGGCAGTGAAGGACACCATGTTTCCAGCAAGTGAAATTACAGCATTACACTAGCTTGGCAATGCCTCAGAACTGAGCAAGCCCACAAACGAGCCTGCACGTGCGTTTAGTTGCAACCTGCATGCATGGTGATAAGGCTCCCATCTTTGTTTCTCAATCCACTCCAGGATTTTCTTATTTTTAGGCTTTGCCTGTATACAGGATTTGCTCCACAAACACTAAGTTTTATAACATCTACTAATAAGCGAACAACTAGTCATAAAAAAAACCTCTGAGCAGTAAATACAAAAGGTAGTAGCATTTAATCAACACTGTCTCACCGTCCCCTTTCACTTTGGTAGATGCAAACCAGCTCCACAAGCACCAGAATTAATGAAACATCCATGCTGAGCCATTTGTCTTTAAGAACTGACTGTAGTGTCAAAATAGGTTCTAGATTATTTTTTTTTCCCCTCCACAACTGAGACACTGATAAATCTCTCAGTTCTGAGTGAATTCTCTAGACAACTAACATCAAGGCTTTGCAGCTGGGAACTGAGAGATGGCTGAATAGATTGCAGAGATACTTTTACAAAGTGCGTAGGAACTCGATTATCTTGGAAATTCAACAGAATTTGACAGATGGATAGAAATCAGCCAACAGCATACAGACATGATCTTCTGTGCCTGCTCAAACCTTAGGAAAATTTAGCGAAGAAAACAGCTGGAGTTAACTTGCTCAGTATGCAAATCTATTTTTAGAATGAGAATGTTTCTTCCTCAATTAGATTACTCACTGCTACCCAAACAACTGCAATACATATCAGTATAATTTTCATCCAACCTTTGTACTTCAATCTTACCAACTCTCAAAATATCCCACTTTCATTTTGTGGTAGATTATCTCCTCGGGAAAACTAGACAAAGAATTAAATACTGTGATCACACATTGCTGAAGAATAAGCAACATGCCAGCCCTACATCAGGATCAGCTCGACAACACTGTCCAGGAAAGCAAGAAAACCAACCTTTTTCAACATCTTGTTCTGTTTGTGGAAAAATTCCACTTTGATATCACCGCATACTGGCAAAGGTTGAGGGAATTCAAAGTACATATACTTGTCTTCACGTCTTGAGGGTCCTGAAGGGGAGGTGAATATCTTTACTTTTAGCTGGTACACCACAAACTGAGGATCTGCAAGACAAAACACAGCGTCACCTCGAGAAATATCTTAAGGCATCAAAAAGCACAACAGTAGAATCACAGTCACCCAACAGTAGAATCACAACCACCAGGTATGGTATTTTGAAAGTTAAATAAGTATCTAATGGAAAGTTAAGCACCACAGGGCATGAAGCTTTGCTAGACATCACTGGAAACAGCCTAACGCCTTCTTTTCCCTCAAGCAATACTCTCCGGAACCACAGAGCTTCTAGAAAGTTGCTGGGTTTTTTTTTTTACTACAAGGAAGGACTCTACAAAGTGACAAATACTTGACTTTTTCCTAGATGCTGCCTTTCATCTCTACATTATATGGACACAACTGTGGGTTTTTTTCGCTTCCATCTCGACTTCGAATTGCAGTGGGCGGTCACGTCAGCGCAAACTGATGTCTCTGCTCTTAGAGACTGCTAAACAAACAAAAACAAGGGCAAAACTTAACAGTAATACACAAACCAACCAGCACCAACACACCATACAGACACAAACCATAAGTCACCACTGCCAAAAAGAGTACCAGCCACAGTTCAGCATTATAAATCATATTTGCAGGGGTAAAAGCTGAAGTTACAGGGAATTTTTGGTGATGCCTAAGCAGACTTTCCTTGGAAATTGCCAGACACCAGCACAGGAGCCAGAAACTGTTAGTGAAACTTATTTTAAGAAGCTTTTCTGCATTTGCTGCCGACTCCTCTATTAGTATGAGATACGGATTGCTCTCTAGACCATGCACACTGAACCATACCCTGCTGCAGAGCGCATTGCCACCCTGAAGCCACCCTTGCAGAGCTGTGGAAGTCTCTACTGAGCATACCAACACTATCATCCTGACCAGCTGAGCTATAAAAATGCTACTTATCTCCCTCAAATCCTCAGAGAAAAAATACTTGCATCCCTTCGTTTTGCCCAAAAGGCACAACCCTGCTCCACCAGTGACTCTTAAATCTGACATCCTTCGTATCATCCTTCTGGTTTAAGTTATCATGTGTCAGTAACTCTATTACCACTGCAGCAGATAACACGACTAAAAAGTACCACAAACCATTAGTTTAACATCATTGGAAAAAAAAATAAAAATCATTGAAAACTCCACAGAGACATAAAATACCGCAGCACATGTAGATGCTGAAGTTGACAGATACCCCATCTTCATATGTGCTTAGCATATCTTCCATTTATCCCAACATCCTACCATGAAACTAGCACGCCAACAGCCTGGTACGGACAAACAAATGCTCACGCGAGCAGTTCATACTTGTAGCTGGATTTCACAAGCGTAACGCAGTTCATCCAAAACATTAAGTGGTAACTGCAGAAACCCGTAACCTCCACGTCTCTACTGGATAGGTAGAGGCTGCTCCCTTCCTCCCCCTCTTCCTCCTAAAAATACAGCCAGCCTGACAAGTCACTTGTTTCTTGTGTGCCTTACATGTCCAGGTACTGTCTTTCAACAATATTAATAGCGCATTTTTAATCAAAGCCACAGGAGACACTGGAATTAATTACATGTTGCAGTAATCCCATAGCAAAACCATTAGACTTTTTCCACTAACAAAAAATGAACACGCAACACTCGGCAGTAACACAGCCTGCAGAGCGACACAAGCGACCTCGTATTTATTCTTCCAAGTTTCAAGCAACCTACTCTTCCTTACTAACTCTGCGTGCCAGCACACCAGATTAATTGTTTACAGGTGCGTTAATACTTTATATGAAGACTTATAAAGAAAAGTTTCTTCCAGACTTAATTAGGTATTTACCCAGTTGAACTGTTTTTGGGTTTAAAAACTTCATGAGAAGAATGATGCTGCTGGATCTGAAGCCAACACATCATTAAGTAAATGTTTTTCAGCATTCATGTTTCCCAAGAGTTGCTAGGTTAAAAAAAAGCCTTTTAAAAAGGTGCAAATATCTGAATATATATATGGCATCACTTCACACTGTTAAATACATTCCAACTGAAAACTGTAAAACAGCCATACAAGTCCTCAACAGACCCAACTCACTGCACCTGGGAAGATGCTAATGGACAGACCACACCAGCCCAGCAGATTTTGGGAATGTGAAGAGTCCAAGTATTATCTTGTCTGTCGAGACGTGCAGCTCAGTGTCACGTAACAGAATGCTAACAGCCACATACCCAAACTGAGTTCAAAGGCCAGTGTGGTTCCTTATGAGAGCTAACGGAAGTTAATGGGGTGCTGGGTACTTACTGCAAGTTCCGCTGCTGAACATGGGAATTGTTTCAAACATCATCTTGTGAAACAGCAGTGCCACTGGTCTGTAATCCAGGTGATTCTTTAACAGGTAGCTATAATAGTACACGTAGCGTCTCTGACTGGGAATTGTCACTCCCTAAACAGAGAGAAAACAAGTGTCACAAACCACTGAGACCATTTATTAGCATCATTAACACAGCTCCCACCCAGTACTGTGGAATATAACTAAGGGCAGATAAACCACAACTGAAAAGGCAGCTAAAGCACCTGGAACAAACCACTGTGGTTTGCAGCGAGCGTACCTCCGCAGCAGCTACAATGGGGACCTGCCCACAGAGGAAAGCCTCTGAGACGGCCGTACCTAGAGAGCAGGGAGAGCTGCACTGCTTTACTACCCTGCACAGGAACCAAACCATGCAGGTTTTTAGTATGGCAACTGGCGAAGACCCTCCGTGATTTCTTCACTGTGCCCATCCTGGGCACCTTGAGGACTAGCAAAGGCCAAATCCACCTCCAGGCCACTCCCGAAGACAGCCTCTGTATGCATCCCCCCTTTTCCATGGACATGTGTCCTCATCTCTGGTACTCATCCTGCGGACTGTTTAAGAGGAAGCTCTTTGCATGTGTTATCTAACACCAGGAAATTAATTACAGCAGTCTGCAGCACAGAAAAAGTGGGACACTGATTTTCCAGTTACTGTAGTTCCCACCTCAAAACATCCATCCCAAGCAACGAGGCAAAGGATGCGTATTTTTCCGCATCTTAAAAATCAACACCTCTGACACCCTGAGGGTAATGTAAAAAGATGGGTGTCATGCTACTGTGCAAGTGGGGAGTGTCAGACTTTTAGGAGGTGCCTTGACCATACTATAATTTTTAAGCACCAGTACAGGAATTACTCTTCAATAGCAGTTTACGAGTCTCCTTTTCTTTGCTAGTATCACTGTACTGGAGATTGACACTACCTTTCATTAAAAAATGCCCTTCTGGACTGTCTTCACAGCCCAAGAGTGGAAAGTTTCTTTAATACAGGTCCAACAGCCCAAACTGTTAAAAGAAGGACTTCAGTTGAACAGAAGAATTAAATTTGAACATGAGTTGGATTTGAGAACACATAACCAGAGAACTTTTGTTATTACTCATTTTGAAACAACTCATACTTCAAGTAAAGGAATAGTGTTAAAGCTCTTACAGCTAATGTTTTCAAGCAAAAGCAATAAAGATGAAAACTAATCCCCTAGAAAACACATTACATGGATTAACACAACTCATACTATATACCTGCAACAGCATCAGTAAACAAAGCTTTCATATTAAAACTAAATGTGAAAATGCAATAAACTGGAGACAAACAAAAGGTTTTCATATACAATTGAGTACTTTGGTCACAAAATCTCAAACACAGTATTACTATAAAACCTGAGTTCTAGTATCTGCTTCACTTTACAACAGCCATATGCTAAGAGCAGCCAGAGTACTTCCAATTTAGAAAGCATCTACTCTGCACACATAAGACTATCAACTTCCTGACATTATTTTAAGAATAAGTCGCTAATTATATGCATCCTTACCACTTCAGCTGTTTCCAAATGACACAAGAGACTTTTCCCTACAGCACCTGAACAATGACATTCAGAACTAGCCTTCTATGCTGACCATGGACTCGGTTCAGATGTCATCTCAGCAGTTACCAGACCCACGCTTTAAAAGAGCTTTGACATCTGCTTTCCTGGGATCTGATCGTCACAACTGAGAGAAGCCCAGTCCCAGAGTAAACTGTGGGCAATCTGCCAATCTGGTAAGGAAAACACATCCTGCTTTACGAGTAGCTGCTTCCATGCCAAAATGGATATAACCAGAGAGAAACCCCAGCACACCTTCCCAGGACAGCCAGGGCTGGGACCACAGTGAAGGGAACAGCCACTTCGGGTAGTTGATCTCAAAGAAAAACCAGTACTCTGCCAAGAGGGCAGCTGCATCCCTCCAGCTGGAGGCCTTACTCCCCAGAGACACCACCTTTACCCTGAGATCTTAAGAACCAGCCACAGTGAAGTGGAACAGCAAGTTCTCCATTTTCCAAAAGTCTGATTTGAAGGCAGAACGCTTTCATAACAAGCTGATATGCAGAGAGATGCAATCAACACTCACTTTCACCTCAAGAACAATGAAGAATAGGGAAGCAGTTCAAGTATTTTCTCCTCATGAAGCTACATGTCCCATATATCACTTTTTTTTTTTAAAAAAAAGGATAGTAGATGATTCTCTAGTCCCTACGCCAGAGTTTCCCAAGGCACTGCCAAGGTGGACAAACATCACAAAGACTGCCAGGTGCTGCCCCTGATCCTCCTCTCAGTGTAGTCCAGGCAGCATTATGAGGAACAAGCATTTTTGGAGGTAATAAAACCCCATTTGCTTCAGTAACATGCCCTACTGTGAGAGGGAAGCTCAAGCTGCAGCCTCAGACTAGACTTCTGAGGTGTAGTTGCCACTTGAGTATGCTGAACAAACGGACATGACAACCAATCAGTTCTGACTCCTCAGAGACTGGATATCTAACCTGCTTAGAGTCATTCTTAGACTTCCCCACACAAAATAACTGGCTTCCATTTCCTGCGCTGTTACACCACTATCAGGAGCTGCTCCTAAAAACACAATGTTACAGCAGGCAAAGTGTGCTCCTCAATGAACTATCTCCAGCTCAAGAACCTGAATGGCTGTTCCCAGCCAATACCTATCTGTTGATAGTAGACTATGCTTCCTTCCAAGGCTAATCCTCTCCATAAAACCTTCAAGGCACAAGTGGGAATAAAGAAAGACCTTCTCCAGCTGTAGGAAGGTTGTCAGTCTTCATCATCACAGTAGTATTTCAGTGTCCATCTTAAGGAAAAAAGAGTTGATAAACTGACTATTTAAAACAGTGGAAGCAATAGCAGCTTTTTTAGAAGCCTTTTTTTTTTGGAGGGGAGGGGTTTATTTCTCCCCAGAACTGAAAACACAACAAACACAGTTCTTTATCCAACTTCAGAAAACAGTTTGCCTCCCTCGATTCAAAGATGAAAACAGACATCAATCCTGTTCTACTACGGTGGTGGTGACTGACAGACAAAACCATTTATCCTATACTTTCCAATCTTCTGAAGACATTCCTCCACTACAAAGAGTTACAGATGTTGAGAGGCAGATTCCAGAGAAAACCAATCAACTGCTTTTGGTCAGAGACTAATGTTTAAACTTGGTTCTGCAACATCTTACTCCCAACTGCCTTTCCCAGGGTGACAGCATGTTAACAGACTATCTAGGAACTGTCAAGCCTCCCCTACAAGAGCTCTCACTTGATGTTGCAATGGCCCCTGTGAAGCTGCTTCTCCTAGCAGGCACTTGGGAAAAGCTTGCTACAGAAGTACTTGAGGTTGTTCTCTTGACCAATTAGTCATACTTCCTCTTGCAATTAGACTCACACTTCGTGCCGACATGGACCAGAAACCCTCCTGAGGATCGCCCTGCCACGCACACTAATGGTAACAGTGATTTGTGCTACAGCACTCTGAGCAGCTGCATACAGAGTGTGCTTGCTTCAAACAACAAAAATCTGGTACCTAAAGTCAGTCGTGCTTCATCACAGATATGTTGGTCCAGCAACAACCACCGCTTTCTTGTTCCTGGTTCTTCTGAAGCCGCGTTTGCTCTGAGTTCAGTTAAAGGTGTGGCAAGGTGTCAAATCAGAGCACAGCACATGACAGAGCCCTGAAACGTGGGCCACACAGCAAGAAACAGCTCCCACAGCCTGCACTGGAGTACCTGTTTGTAAACACTACCTTAAGGACTACGTGCATCACATCCTGCCCACCGCTCACAGAAACCTAACCATGCTCAACTGGAGCTGGGGGGAAAAAAATAAATAAAAACTCTTCCAGTTGAGCCTCTGAAAGCAAAACAAAGTTGCTGGTTACAGGCAATATTTACAGTGAAGCTAAATAAGGTTCTCACTAGTCCTGTTTACCGAGTTATGCCTTACCTCAAACATGCCAGAGGTACCACTGGGTACTGATGGACACCTAACTGACCTTCCCTTAGCACATGAACATACACTGCAACATACTTCACCGTTATTTTTTGTAGTTTTCATTATATTTTACCTGTCTCTTTATATAATCTTTAGCACCAAGACAACCTATATTGTTCATTCCTCACACCACTTGCTCCTATTCACTACCACGCTCTTTTACTAAAAACCACAAAGTTTGGATGGGAAACACCAGGACACCTTGACACCGTCTCCGCTCTAGCATTACACCACAACTCAGCAGTACCTGGAATAGCAGCTCCATCTCGTAAAGAGAAGCAAACAAAGATGTCAATTGCTCCTTCCAATGAGTTAACAGCCAAATTCTCAAATTCCTTATGTGACAGTTCTGCTCTCAAGAGCCATCAAACATGAAGCTCTGCTTATTAGAGGTCCACACACTGAAATTAATACTTTATGCAAATATTACAGAACACAGAGAGCTCTGTACTTGGGTAGGCTGAAACTGGCCTGCGGGGATGATCCCCCTGGGCTGCTCTACCAACACACACACGAGGAAATGATGAACAGGAAAGCTTGCTGAAGCGACCCTGCAAGACTCGCCTTATTATATTTGGAGAAGATTTCAAATAAGGAGATTAAACTCCCATTAACGAGGCATAACCACGCCAGCAAGATCCAACATACAGTTACTGCTAAGTCTGTCTGTACCACTGACAAGGTCTTAACAGAAAGCTCTTGTGGCCATTAACATCATTTCTCTGAAACGAGGCCCTCCAATTTCTACTCTGGAGAAGGACAAGAAAGTAAATGGTGGCAGCAGCACCTTTGACTCAGCCAACATCTGGGCTTAGCTACCCTTACACTGAAAAGCAGCATACAGACTCTTCCATATTCAATTATAATAAAGTGGGGATATTCACCTATAATGTACACTATAACGACTACACAACACCACCACAGAAGTTAAGAGAAACTGAGGAGGTGAACAGCTCATCCATTCAGGCAAAACAAGCTAGAATAATCCTCTTTATTTGGGCTGAAAATGCTGAATGAGAAAATTCACTCTTCAACGACCGACCCCGTTTGATGTGACACACAGCAGAATGGTTTTTGAAAGGCTAGTTTCAATAAACTGCCCGGATCTTCTTGAACAGGAGGTGGAAAAACCAGATCATTTCAGTGTTGTGACTAATTACTACTGCTGCTGAGGAAAGCTTTTTCATTTAGAACAACTGTTGATGATCCAATAATGTTAAAGCTAAATCAAACTATGTATCACAACCAATTAAAAGTATTTCTTTGATGGCTTGGCCATTCAAGCTGGCCTCAAGCAGGAAAAGCATAAAAAGATACAGGTAGGAGAACAGAAAATAGCTCACCTTCTTGTCTCTGGTCCTTACTTCCCCATAGAAATCTAGGGCTTCTTGAGCCTTTAAAAACTTGCCTCGATGCAACAAATACGCACATATCATTACACCAGTTCGTCCCTTTCCAGCTTTACAGTGGATTGCTGCAACATGATTGTCATCTTCACTTAGCCATTGGTCAAGATCTTCACAAAAAGGTTTGATAAGCTCTAACTGTGGTGGGTTATGATCTTCAAAAGGGTACTGTGCAACTGCAACAAGAAGTAGTCACTTGTCAAAAATCTCAAAATGAAGTTACAGCAAGCTCAATTCAATATGTCAACTTTGTGACAAGCACACAAAAAATTAACTTTCTAATGAAAACCCCATCTCCCATATCGACAGGTAATTTTTATCCTGAGAGTATTCAGCAACGTACTGCATGTGATTTTTATTGCAGACATTTCTCTGGTTTCATCACAAAGACCCTGCTACACAAAGGGGCTATTTCACAGCACTACTGAAACAAGTGGCACAGACTCTGCATCCTCCATCATGAATTTTCTAGAATTTAAGAGTGTGCTGGCACTAACAATAACCATGTGGAAACCCATTACTCTGGGAATAATTAGACTACCTGCTGAGAGAAAACAGGGCCAGACCTCAGTCACTGGTCAGGCAATAGGAAATTTGCTGAATGTGTCCAAGTACAGTTGAGTCTACAGCGGGAAACAGCTCTCAAAATTTGGTCAAAAGGGTTTTAAAAGAAAAAAAAAAACCTGCAATCTCCATCTCGAAAAAAGGCAACTGAAAAGCAAATCTCATGTAAGGCACTCACAATACTTAGGGGCTTTAAAGCCAAACCACCAAAGACATACATCTTCTTACATGGATATATACACACACACAAACACTTTTTCCATCCAGAGATGGAAAAATAATTCAAGTGAGCATGCAGGAAATGAAAGAAAACTCAAAGGAGCAAAAAGTCAGCAGTAAGCAGAGAGAAGTACCCAACCCCAGTCCTCTAAGATAAGATGACAGGCAACGCTGTGCTGACTGGCAAATCACACAGGGCTATACCAGATTCATAAGGAGAACACTGCTTTTTGTAAGGAGTACCCCAATTCTTTGGATCTTTTAAATGGACCAGGCCTGTATTTATAACTTCTTAGCTAGAAACACCATTTCCTTTTCTGGTCTAAAAATGAATACATTTCATTTTTTGGCAAGTGTTTGTATTCATTTCGTAAGTACGACTCTTGTCGTACACGCAAGGCTCCTTTTGATGAATCCCCAAGGACTTTAAGGAGCAGAAGTGAGGGATGAATTTATGGAACTGCTAAATCACCACCACACAAGTCCAAAGCCTTCTGGAGGGATCTGCAAGGACAGTTTACTCACTGGTAGTACAGAGCGACCCCCTTAATCTCCCAAGGGACCAAACAGGAAAGTCCTGTTGAGTGAATAATCTTTGTTACAGAAGGAGCAAAACTTAGTGAACATGAATGTAGACCAATAAACTGCTCCTCAGGGAAGATCCAGACTCATTTTATACTAACTCAGAGATGCCACTTTCTGCAGCAGGTGTAAATGAACAGAGGAATTTATTTAGAAACTTCTAAGACACAAAACTTGGGAGATGCTGCAAATTTGTCTGCACAGCTTTGAGTCTACCTCAACTACACCCAATAAGGTTCCTGTGAAGAGCAGACACAGAGTTGTCCTGAAAGAACAGCCTGATAAATCCAAAGTAGTAAGAGCTTGCTGAAGATGGTCTCCAAGGTTTGGAGTCAAAAGCAAACCTTGCAGTATTTTCTTCCAAGATGGAACGAGGAGAAGATAAAACACATGTGTTGTGATACTGCAGGGGAATTAAGAATCAGAAAGCAACCTTAGAAACATTAAGCTGCACATCCCTGGGTTGTTGGAAAGTGCAGGTCCTATGTGGATTTTTGTTCCAAAAGCCTCTAAATATTGCATGAAAAATCCCAGAGCACATAAAGGGGCAAAAAAAAAAAAAAAACCAAAACCCAAAGCACAAAACCAAACCAAAACAAAACCAAAAAACAGGCCTGTGGCTTAGTAGAAGACAATTTCCAGCATGGAAATATTTCAGAAGCAGAAGCTGCTAAAAAATCTAGACATAAAGCTAGTATGCAAAGAAAATTAAGAGCTTTCAATGTTTGGTTTTGGATTTGATGCAAGAGCATATATGCTGAATAATGAATAAGTATAGTGTTTCATGTTAAGTGTACAAATGAGAAGTTCCCTTTGAAATTAATTCACTTCAGAAGATTTTCAAGTAGAAGTGTTGTTCCTCTGCTAAAGGAAGTCCTGAGTCACCAGTTTGATTATCTAAGGTAACTAACTTTGGGATGAAAGTTTAAGAAATGCAAAGTGTAGCTCCTGACAACAGTGCTGTCTTATGCAGAGGAGCTGCAAACAGTGCTGTCACAACCAACATTTTAGGCTGGGATTGACAGAGAAGCCATCTGAGCATCCCTGCAACGGAAAGCATAAATTACAGCAAGCATGTGTTCTGGACCTATTAGGAACACATGCTTTTTGTGTATGCCTGTTCCCCTCTTACCCAAATTGTCTGCTCAAGCACATCTTCAAATACTTTTTCTTTTCTGGCTGGGATGTATTGAGTGAGGTTTCAGGACACTGCCACCCAATATCGTAAGAGCAAATGAAATGAAAATTTCAAGCCTTCTGTAGTCAGAAATCAAATCAGCCAGTAGCATTTTGGTCATGGTCTAAACACTCTCTTTACAAGTAGAGGAAATATAAACCCAAAACGTTGAATCCTTGAGGTGATACAGTATGGGCCAGCAAGGGCAAAATTTATACATGCCCTACAATTATGAGGGCACAAGTACTCCTTCTCTAGCCAGTCACTCTGAAGCATTGGGTGAAGAGGAACTACAAGCCCTACAACAGCACAGAGACGCTCCTCTGTGCAAAGAGCAGTGGCAAATCTACATTTATTACCTGGGGGGATTAATACTGACAAAACATGCACATCAGTTTTTACTAACCAAGGGTCTGAACAAAAGGTGTCCCTAAAGGTTTCCACACTGTTTCTGGTAGTGTCTGGTAGCAAAGTGTCTAAGAACCACTCATCTCAAAGAGGCATTGCTTGGGAATTATTTTTATTTTGGACAGTTTGTTGTGGGTTGTTTACTTAACTAAAGATTTGTTTCAGATCTTCAAAATATTTTTAATATGAGGGTGACAATGGCTTAAGTGTTCTCAGCTTTTATTTTAAGTGATGCTTCTGCATAGAAACCAGACTTCTCTGTGTAGCTTATCACAGATAGATTTTACTCTAAGTTGCACACCGAATTGAACAGAAACTTTTATACAACCCATTCTGCAATTTTTTTCTTCCTAACAGTAGGCTTCTGATTGCCTTATCAGATCTCAATCTAGTTAACTGTCAGGAACATGCCATATTCCTGAAGCTTTCAAAATAAAGCTCATCAAATGACTCAAAACAATGTGACATCACTCCTTGAGCCCATGTTACTATCCATCAGCTCCTCCTTTACACCTCCATGCGGAAACACTGACATTTAAAGAGAATGCATAAAAAAATGAGTAAAAACATACCTCTGCAGTTAAATTTGGCGGTGTCGTAATGTCTTTCAGCACATCTAAAAAAAAAAAAAAAAAAGACAATGAGTTCAAAGCTCACAGTGTGGCAAAACTGCTCTGTAGTAGCCTGGCAGGGTGATCTGCCCAGGAGTAAACATCAGTAACCAGACCCAAACACCCCAGTCAGTGGGGCTCTGATGCTGCCAAAGTGGCACACTGTACATGTACAAGCTAGATCAGATATTGGGTAAGGCGAAAGGCAGTAACAAGTAGATTCTCTTCTTGGAGTTGCTCTCTGCAAGCAAAGGGATGCTTCCCTACACAATGCAAGTGAAAGTGCAGTTCAAAAAGGAGAGTGAGAGCAATCCTGCCTCAAACAACAGGACTCCAGGTCGAGGCATGATGAACAGGAGTCATTTCCGTAGACAGAAGACATCTAGATCTTCTATTGTGATCATAACTTGTACTCTAGTAGGGTTCCAATGCCCACACCAGTTTCAGCACCCATACAACCTTCTTTTTTTCCTGAAGAACTGTTATGACTGCAGCCTTTGGAGCTTACTTGACGCTTTCAGACATGCAACCTTTTAGCCTTGTACTTGTATGACCATTCTACGTAACTGGAGCCTCACACGTGCTGCACTGAGCTTTATCCACAGGATCTGTACACCAGGGAGAGGCACAGGTCTGCTGGGGTTGTACATGCACTACACACTTCCCTGCCTCTGAATTCCTGAGCCTTCTCAACTCTTGCCTCTGCTAGGGAAAAGTCTGGCAGTTTTTACAGCTCTGATCACATTGCTGACACTTTCTCTGGGTCAGAAGTGATGTGACGCAGGTTGAGCTGGCAGATGGGACTCAAAAAAAAAAAGCCAACCTCAAGCACTATCTGCACTTGAGCTGGCAAGATGACAAGTTAGACACAGTATGTAGACCCAAGTTGGGGTCAGCACAATTGGAGTGGCCATCAGCCCTGCAATGCAAAGCCTGCTCCTAGCTACTCAGCATCTGAATCTTGGAGGCTGTGCCTGCTAGGAAGCAAAGCAGTTAACACCAAGCACCTCATTCAAGAAGGTTTCCCTTCTTCCTTTTAAAGAAACAGCCAGTGCAAAAGGGTAGTAAGAGTTTAAAGTCTTCAAAACATTGGAAAAACCCACATATGGGAAAAAGAAAAAGCCTTCAAATTTTGAAGTTTGAGAGAGTATCAAGCAGCATACCATAAGGGATAAAAAATAGTTTTGTTGATACCAAGGATAGAAAGTGAGCACAGAACATAGCCATGTCACTCTCCTTATGCCCTCTTATGGGAGCTGGGCACATACAGGGCAACGCTGAGCTCCAGACACAGCTCTACAAGAGAGTCCCACCAAACGCGTGTACCCGGCAGCAGAGATCCCCCAACACACACTTTGGGGGAAGTCTCCATCACTTCCCATTTCAAAGGTGCTTGCTTGGGCTTTTTTTACAAGCTATGGGATCTGCAAGACAGACCTCCTGAAACATGAGTGGGGTTTTTTTGTTTTATTTTGGGGGTGGGTTGGCATGGCACTTGAAATCCTTCTAACAGTTAAAAGTTTAAAGTAACTCAGATCCTAGGTGTTGACAGCCAGGCACCTTTCTGATCATAACCACAGTCCCACTGAGGACAGGACTATTGACTGCACAAGAGATGGCAGCTTATGTGAAAACCCAATGACATCCACAGACAGGTACAGAAAGCAGGCCTGTAAAATCCATATTGTCCATTACAGCTCCTTTGTTAACGATGGGCCTGTATGACAGTTACAAGAAATACACTGGGGAAGATGGAGATGACTCCAGTAGGGAAGGTAACGGTTTGGCAGCACATGAAGTTAGGAGGAACACGTTGAAATAAAAGACGAATGCTGAAGAAATAGTAAAGGTTAAATGCACACAAGAAAAGCAGCACAAGCAAGAAACAAAGTGAAGTTGGGTGCTCAAACGTTCACTGGGAAGTTGAAAGCCAAGATGTAAGGATGAGGCATAAATGGCATTTAAGCACCAGTTCAGAAAAAAATCTCCAAGTTCTTTTAAGTAAAACTGCTCAATGCACACTGTCAACTTCATCTAACAGTCACCTTAAGGGAACTCAAACCACATGACAGCAGTTGGAATCATTTTGAGTATCATCATGTAACTCCTCCGAACTCCCACCACCTTCTCTTTGAACACAGACAATAGGTTATTTACAAAGGAACAGCTTAATATAACGAGATGCTGCTCTCCAAACTACCTGAAGGCTGCAATTTTTCACCCATCTCACAGCCCAACACTGCAACAATTCACTTAATTTTATGTACTTAGTACATGCATAAATTTTGGCCACATGAAGATAAAGAGATAGTGTGGCCTCTCTAGCCAGAGATAGGCAGATTAAAAGCTTTACTTTCCAAACTCTGTTCCTCCTGAATCTGGCATTTGCAAATGATCCATGCTTTGGGGATGGGGGAGGAAAAATCCACTCGCTTTAAAAGGATGTTTTATCCTGCGAAAGTTTTCATTTGAGAGGGAAAACTTCAGGAAGTTTCACTTGTGATTGCTCTGAAGTTAGCAAAAAGGAAAAAAAATAATTATTATAAAATAATTATTTTATAATTATAAAATATAATTATGGGGGGTGCTTTTGCTGTCAACTGAAAAATTCAGAATTTCTGTATACAGAACTTCAAGACAAAACCCTTCTGCATACCTGGCTAATTTCTTTCCACAGTTGAAAACATTTCAAATTTTCAAGCAATGTAAATGTCAAAACCATTTGTCTCATCACAGCTCTTCTCACTTAAAAACTTTAAAGCTGTTTCTGTGTAGGGGGATGGTGTTTTGGGTTTTGGTGGGGTTTTTTTTGCTTTTTTCCTCAAGCAATATGAGGTTGTGTACAGCAAAGTGGAAACTTTTCAAGCAACACCTCCCTGAGGAGCTGCTTGCTAAAATGCACAGAAGTCTCAATAAATTCTTTCTGACCAAGCCTAGACATTAACACAAAGCAACCTATTGTTTTACTAGGTGTCACCTCAAGCCAGCTCTAAATAAGCTCAGTACCAGGTGGCTCAGCACACCCTGTTCCTCTAAGTGACACCAGAGTCACCTTCACAGATGCTGAGAGTTCCACTCAGCCCCAAGAAGCAGGAGGAAACAGTTATAGCTGTCCTGTTCTGTCTTGCTCCCCAAACCAAGCAGAAGCCTTGGGGAGACATCAGGGGCAGTCTAATAAAACCATGGCAGTTAGATCTTACACACTACGGATCTAGTGCTGAGCTCCAGAAGACTTCAGAGGAGGATCTCCACAAAGTTACTCCTGTAGACAGCTGCACCTACACGCAGAAAGAGCTACCAGCTATTCTAGGAAGCACTGCCCCTTCCGCAGTTAAGTGCCACCAAGCTAGCATTTACTATAAGAAGAACATTCTGGAGAGCTCCTAAACTGGAGAAAAATACTTCTGGTACCAAGCTAGAGAACAGGTATCCCCAGTGAGTTTGATTTACAGATCTCTATCCTCGCTTATCCTACAGCCCAGGCTTTATAGACAGCTTCAGTAACCTCTACATAATTTCACAGCATCGCTCGGCTCCAACATCAAGACACAAGAGTGGCTTGATGCATAACCTTCAGCTGATTTCCAGGCATACTGATTTTTAATGACCGACAGGTTACGATGTAGTGCATTGTCTGGATCTCCATATGTGCCAGTAGTTTTCTATTAATTGCAGATATTTAGAAACGTATTTAAAAAACAAAACCCCTAAAGCCTTAAGAGCTCAGGGAATCAATAAAACTTAAGATTTCTGGGAAGAAGTGAAAGGGTAGAAAAACCAAGACATACTTCTCAGCATCACCGAACCATTTATAGAAATGGCAGCAGCTTGAGCTGCACATACAAAGATGACCAAGGGAACAAAAAATTCCCTTTTGTAACAAGGACAGCTTTCCACATCACAATTTTCAAGGGAAAACATTGCACTTACAAAAGCAAGAACCCATCACATTATCAATTGGTGCAATAAGTTTTTCAAAGCAATAAACAGGGACTGTCAAGGAGAGCAGGAAGCCAACAGAACCTGGGTACCATTACAGTTTGATTAAAGAAAAAAATGAGAAGAAAAAAAAACCAAACCAGGAACACACTCATTTGGCAATTTCTTCACCACAGACATTAATACATTAACAGAAAGCCTGCTGTGAATTACTTTTCACTTTTTAATCACATGGTACAAGCTTCAGATGGGCTAGGTGCCAAGTTATTTAAAAGCGTTCAAGTAATATGAATACACACCAGCATTTCATTTAACCTCACTCAGCTCCTCTAAATGAACTAACAGTGCTCTCAATCAGGCTTAATTGTTAAGAAATGTGCAAAACCTCTCTAGCTCTGCTCCAGTACAGCTACGAGCCACTTTCACTCCAAAGCTATTTCTGGAACTCGTTATTTCAGAAGACACGTCGATATGAGGATACTTACAGATTGTATATCTTGTAATGGTTTTTATGCTTTGAATCCAAAAACCTTAAATAGAAAAAAACAAAAGGCATATGTTAGTATACATTGCAATAATGGTGACCTCTGTTTTGCAGCACTGCTGAAGCTCCGTGCAGCACATGCAGCTCTGACCGGGGGTCTCCAGGTGCCTTGAAGCCACGGAGGCAGTAGTATTGCACACCCCACTCCCACAACAGCCTCGTACTGTAGGGCTACTCCTGCACCTGAAACACTTACACATATGGCCCAACTGTCACTGATGTCTAAGATCACATCAACGGATTAAGCTGAGGAAGGGTTTATTTTTGAAGCAGAAAGCATCTGTTACACAAGGTGTCTGTTAAAACTTCCTTCCAATTCAATCATTTATGCAAAGTATTTCACTACGATGGGGTTTCCAGTGAAAAAATAAAACAGGTAAAGTTAACTTCTATATTTCAGTTATAACAGCCAGAACAATTTTTTTCCCTTTAACACAGCCCTTACTTGCCATTGCAGGCTGAGGACAGTGCCCAACGAGTCTGGCTTTGGCAAGGAGAAGGGAGACTGCTACAGTTTCACACACTCACAATCATTTCATTTTCATGCTTGCTTTGGGGGAAAAAAAAATATAACACAACTTCCTATACAAGCTTTGGAGAGCCAAACTGCAACCATGATTCATCAAAATTGCTGCGATTATATACTATGTGTCACCTGGCAGTGTTCAAGAAGAAATAACATACAAATGTTTACACTTAACATCATCAACAGTGTGTATCTGCACATCAGCCAGAAGGAATTTAATTAGCCATGACAGAACATGCTGTTCAAATTGAAAAGAAACACTAGCTGCTAAAAATCCTGGAAAGCTCAGGCAAAAACAAGCTCTGGTTATCGGTCATAATATTCCAGAAGAACCTAGAAGAACTCTGCGGTTAAAACCAATGCATTAAAATAGGAACAGATGTGAACACTCCTCGTGCAGCATCAAGAACAGGATTCCAATTTCTTTGGAAAAAGTATTTTATGGCTCCCACTGGCAGGCCTGTTGGCAGACTCCAGGAGAGTGAGGAAGATGGTGGACACAGCGAACAGCTTCTGGAGATATCCTTGCTTGTTTCAAACACACAGGAGAGGAGCAAGGAGAGCAGACTCTGCCAGCAATACCGACAAAGGTGGGTGTAGTAGCTTGAATGCAAGTGTTTCTAAGGACAAAAATCCCATCCAAGACCTCTCAACACCTCCATCACAGGACCTGGCCAGCAATCCAGGCTGCAGTCCTCGTACACTGCTGGCATTACATCTGTCAGGATACCGGCTAGTCAGAAAAACCCACTGCCACATCCCAGCTCAACACCCACTGCGCCAGAGATCAAACACATGAAAACACCTCCTGGTAAAAAAATCCCCAGTAAGATAACGGGGAGAGCAGATGAGGACCTGCCAATGGCAAGGTGTGGAACACTGCACAGTCACATTTGGTGTGTTACTCTCCTATGAGGGCGCTGGGGAAGGCTCTGGAGAAGAGGAGGCTGAGGGGAGACCTTGGTCTCCACAAGTACCTGCAAGGATGGTGCAGTGAGGTGGGGTTGGTCTCTTCTCTTTGGTAAGAAGCAATAGGACGAGAGAAAATGGTTCCAAACTGCCCAGGGGAGACTGAGGTTGGACATCAGAAGAATTTCTGTCCTGAAAGGGTTGTCAGGTGTTGGAACAGGTTGCCCAGGGCAGTGGTGGAGTCCCCATCCCTGGAGGATTTAGAAGGCGAAGAGATGAGGTGCTGAAGGACTAGGTGGGCTAGGCAGGGTTAGGCTGGGGTTGGACTCAATGATCTTGAAGGTCTCTTCTAGCCCAGTGATTCATGATTCTAAGCCCAGTCCTTGCCCCATCCTACAATTTCCAAAGGTGGAGTCCGTATTTCACATTGCAGATGCAATGCCCGCATCCACTTAATGAAAAGGTGGCTCGGACTGAAAGAAGCTAGCTAGATAACCTAGGTTTGTGGGACTGCACTTAATTGTTCCACAAGTTCCTCCTTGTGTGCAACCACATGATCAGAAAAACACACCTTCACGCTTCCGTTACCACGTTTAGCAGAGATGTACACACTTCCAGATTTCCACATTGCCACGTGGGACCTCACCTATGCCATCAACTCCGAAAAAGTAGCAGAACAAGCTTGGTCAAATCCAGCCTCTGACATTTTCAGGCCTATTCACAGGTAGCAAGCTTCGTCATGATGACTGAATCTGCAAAACCGAACACCCCCCCCCCTCCCCTCCCTCCCACCCCCTCCCTGCACTCATGTGAAGGAAACCGCAGCTGCACAGGGAAGTCGCTGCCTCTAAATGACGGATTCTCAGTTGAGGGTTAGGATTCCTCTCAGGGTGGGAACCAAGGAGCTATCTCAACTCATTTCTCTACAAACCTCAACACAAACAATTAGCAGTGAAATTCAAGCAGCATAAATTCTGCCTGCCAGCAATTATGAGAAACTCTGCGGCATCCCAAACCTGGGAGCAGCACCTTCCTACTCACCTACTTCCAACTGCATAACCATGCCCTCACCACACCAGGCCTCTCAGAGCTACTGAACTCAGGACCTCAAACAGCCAATATCTCAAAAGCATCACTCATACCTTAAAGCCCACAAGTCAGGTTCCTAAAAACACTGACATTTGGTGGCTTCTGCCAAGTCTTTAGGTTTTAATGCAACCTCTCACTACATCCTCCTGGTAGGGTGTTAGCTAAACTAAACACAACGATGCTCGCACCTTCTGTAGTCATCTCCGGTGGTTCAGTATAGATGTTAGAAGTTACAAGCTGTAGAGTTTGAGGGTTTGTTTGGTTTGAGGGGATTTTCCCCACATAACGTGATACGAAGCAATAACAAGTTTTAGCTGATTTTTCTCCTCACCCGCAAGTATTGAGCGCAGCCAGATATGAACGCCTTTGTCTAAAGTCACCTATATCTACTACTTTAAATCAGTACTAACTTATCAAGCACTTCACTTATTGACTGAAGAAAGGATATGGGCAAATAGACTCTGAAACACTCTCAGTTTTCTGAAGAAACTCTCAACGCCATAACCAGAGGCTTGGACCAACGCCTCTCTAAAAGCAAAGAACCTCCCCCTTCCACTCCAACACAATTTAATGAAGTCAATTTTTCACACCAAAAGCACAGTACATCCACTTGAGATCAAGCCACAACAGCAGCCTGGAATTCTTGGAAAATAATCTTGGAAAATACTATTTTTGTTGTTTCCAACATCTTTCGGGAAAACTAAAGAGGAAACATCTATGAGATGCAAAAATATTGCCGCTTCTGTGAGTCAGAACACGCATCCCCTCCTTCACAGGGCAGAAAGGATAATTTATATATACAATAATAAGGAAAAGAAAACTTAAATCTTACCTTACTACATCATCAATGTTGTTCCGGTACACTCCTTCAAGCCTCTCCGCAGGAAAACCCATAGCAATTATGTTTGGATAAATATCTGAACACACAAGTTAAGGAAACATTTGCAAAGCACATACAGCTTCTATGACAGTGCTAAATGAACATCAAAGGTTCATTCATCAGAGCAGCAACTCCAACCAGCTCCTATGGGCGAACAGTTCCACTTCATCGATGTGGTAATAAGGGATCTTTAAAAAAAAATAAAAAATTTGTAGGAGGGAGGAGGGTGAAAAATCAAACTTCTGATGACACAGTACTTCAACCACAGCCACTCATAACAGAAATCTCCTCACGCTTCAAACATCACTTATCAGAAGTCTGTGCTATCGGGGAACCGATGGTTAACAGGCAGGCGAGCCGCTGGGAATGAGGAGTCAAGGAATCCCCTTCTAGCGCCCGTCCTCACACAGATGCTACGCACCAGTCTTCCTCCACACTTTGAGTGGCATTTTAAATCCAATGGGAAACTATCGGAACAGTCTTTCCTGACTAAACAGAAAGATGTTCAAAATGAAAAGCCACGTTCGAGTCCCCAGCGATCCCAAAATATGTACACCAGGCAAACCAGCAAAGCAAATACAGCACTGCACCTCAGGCACGCGAGCCCTGGCAGGGCTACGCCAACATGCGTGTTTTTATCGCGTTCATTTCCACATAACAGACCCCTACAGCAGCTGCTAAGGTAGATGTAAGACACTGCAAGGGATGGGAATGCACAGATCTGAAAAAGGATTATATAGATTGCTTATTTAAAAACAAATTCCCGACTTCTGGAAAAACAGTCTGGTTTATTGTTCTGAAATACTTGCAATTCACTTGCCAAAAGCAACCTGAGATAAAGACCTTGGGGAAAGCACCTCTTAGCAAGAGACACTAAAACAAAAAAGGTCAAATGCCTAAATTAGAAGTATAATCTAGGCCCAATGTAGTAAAGAATTCCCACCTACTTGCTAGAAAAAACACAGGTATTTATTTTCCAAGTCGTGTAATGATATCAGGACTATTATTTTTATTTAAACAGAGCTCAAAAAATGTTTTAAAACCTTGGGAGTACGTTCTTTATCCGAAATTATAATGCAGCGAAGAAGCTTCACTGAAAAGCTAAACAGAAATGAAACCAGCAGCTTGAAAACAGACCATACCCCGCTGCATTACATACTCCTCCTCAAACTAATTTTAGAAGGAGCAAGAACAAAGCACGTTATGTTTGAAATTGTCCCTGCTCTAAATCAGGGGGCTGAAACAAGCAATTTCCAGAGGTCCCTTCCAATCTAAATTATTCCACAATTCTAAGATGATTTTAAATTTCCATGGTTAAAATATAACACGGCTCCAATATCACAACAGTTGACATTGCAGCAGCTCCCAAGATTGATATTCCAGATACTTGTACACACACACACAAAAAAGTCTGAAGTAGGATACAAACTACTCCATCCCTGCAGAATTCCAGCTCACAGGGAAGCGGCACAGACCAAGTTTTGCATTTACACAGTTAAGTAAGAGACTCGTGAAAAGCATTAAGAACTGAATATAAAGAAATAATGTTTTCGGCTCTCAAAAAGAGATAAAGTGATGCAATCCATGTATTAACAGCCATTGCTCTGCCTGGACCACTCAAAAGATGATTTATGCAGACATTGAGGAAAAAATGAAAGCTTCTGAATGCCAAATAAATATGTGTGCGTATATCAAAAAGGTTCATGTCTGATTTCCAGGTTATTCTCTACCTGCCCAAACCCCCCAAAAACATTATCTTGGGAAAAAAAAAACCCACAAACCAAAGAAGCCACACTAACTTTCAGAGGTTGTGATAACTGCAGATACTATCAAATAACACAAATCTTGGAACTTGATCCTGAACACATTTTACTCTTCGAGCAGTTCAGACCTCCTTGCTAAGTTCACAAAATGCAGTATATAATTAGCATTGTGTTTGCTATTTTATCAGTTACTGCTCACCGCAAGCAGAAGAAACTGGTTATGAATCAGTGCACCTGCTCCATGCCCACTAACAGTGAATTACCCAACTCACAGCCCATTGCCCCTCCCCATTCAAGCTCCCATGCTAGCAATGGGGGCAAAATAAATTCATTCTGACACACCACATCAAAACAAAACTCAGTATCTGCTCCTGTATCACCCATGAGACAGATGTGCAAACTTCACCAGATCATATGTAACTCGCTCTAATTTCTATTTGCAATCATGAGCTTTACTACACTTTTGTATTCCCTCCATGCGTTTCAGCCTGCAGTTTGACTTCAGATGCTGTTCTTCTGCTGTTGGCTTCTCCTCTCCGAGCAGCTAAGGAATGAGATACTTTCCAGGATTCCCAGGTGGTGCGGGATGGCAGTGAAGCAGACAGACACCCCAACAAAGGGAACAGAACATCTTAACAGCAGCATTTCCAGTTGCAGGCTCCCAGACTCATCCAAACACTGAAGGCTCAAAACACGCAAGCAGAGAGAGAGAAAACGCTCTGAAATAACCAAGGCGGTCTCACGCTTTTGGAAAGCACGATCCCCTTTTAGCTCCTGCATCTTACGTGAGCCCTCTTCCCCTGCCTTGCTCTTCAAGGGCGATGCACAAGGGATACAGGCACAGCTAGCACGAATTTCTGCTCTGAGACAGGAGCAGGCCAGCAGAATGGAATGTTCAGGTTTAATCACACATCATTACAGGTGTGTTCTTAAACCCAGAGCTGGCACTGCAAAGCCACATTCCACAATATGCCACTAAGGTAAAAAGAAGGAAAAAAAACTTCAGATGTCGGGAGGGAAGAGCAGGAACCGATTTACTGATGCCCGTTCAGAGGTGTTGCATGCTCTGGGGTTTTGCAACCTGACAGCACAAAACCTGAGGTGTTGTGAAAAACAAATATCCAACAGTGAGTTGGGGTGTGCAAGTGTGTTTTCAGGAAAACATTATTATTTTATAAACAGGCAAGTCAACCTCTTCCCCACCTAAATCTAAGTGTCCTGAAGTACCTTACTTAATATCTCTTGAGTCTTCAGCTGGGCACGGTGAGCACCCAACACCCATCCACAGCACCCACCACAAACAGCCGCACGCCATGACTGCGACAGTGCATGTGTACTGCTGGTGAGGACCACCATGCGGCCTTTCCATAAGTGGTTTTAGAGAGGACATCTTTTGCTGTTGGTTCAAGCAAGTGAGGGATGCCTTTTGCTTTAAGGAGCAGGGCAAGGTGGGAGAGCAGAGTGGAAATGCTGCTGCTGTTTGCATAGGTATCTATATCTCCAAGTAGAAATAACGGTTTCATCACTTAACTGAGAAATCCGCTGTAAAAGCAAAGCCCTTCCCCACCTCTTTCCTCTCTGAAAGGTGAAAGGATGCCCCAAGATCTGCAGCAAGTGGTGGGGGTGGTTGTAACCAATTTTTTTCTGACACTGGGCAACAAGAGGGTTCCTCAAGGCCAACCTGTGATCAGCACACAGAAGGGTACAGAGCCGAGCATCATCTTCCACAAGTGTCTGCTGTCACCAGCCACGCTCATGGTTCAGAGATGCCACTCTGCACACCTCAGTTAATGTAACACTGATTTCCAAAGCTAAAATTGAAATACTTGCCACTAAGATGAGATTTCTTACAAATAAGTTTGGAAGCTGGGCTTGCATTCAAAGCAAGAATTCCGAGTCATCATGCAACTGGTAATGATGCTGATAATTTTAGAAACCTGGGACAACTGATGACTTAAAACATGCAACAAGTCCATCATCAATTCAAAGCTTTTTCTTCAGACATACAAACAAAAATGGAGAAACCCTCAGTTCTACATCCCATGCAAAACAAAGTTAACCAAACTGCCTTCAGTATCGCAATTTTAAATTGGCTTTACAAAAAAATAAGCTGTCACTTATTGCTAAAGTAGCTCTTTCCTAACAAACTCCTGCTCAGAAATTGCTTTTAAAGCACTCATTCCTTTCTCAATGTTGTAAGCACAGAGCCCGGGATTTTAGTTAGCCGTCATTATAATAAAAATAACCCCAAAAACCAAAGCCCCAAACAGACCCATGATACACAACAGCAAAACACTAAAATACCATCCTCTACTCACCTTCATACTTCTTACTAACCACACTTCAGCTTTCACATGAGCAAGACCAACACCACACTTACTCCTGGGGAACCTTGAGATGACAGCATCTGATTATTTGCTAAGTTACCAAATGCCACAAGGAAAAAAGCAATGCTTCATCAATACTGAAGCAAGACTGAAAGCAAATAATCCACACACCACTTCAGAAATGCCTCTGCCTTCATAGATTTAACAAAACACTCCTCTTAAAGCCTGAAATCCTTCACACATGCTAAAGATGACAGTCTTTCCAGTTGCTATGAGAAAAATCCTGCATCATTATGCAAATCAGCAGTTATAATCACTGTCAAAAATAGCTGTCTATATATTCACACCATGCCAAAATCAAATTAAAGAACGTGCAGTATAGGCTTAAAATTTTACATATGTATACAGACAGACACAAAAGCAAATCACTCATGTTGGTCCTCCGCTCACAAATTCTGCCCTTTTCCTAATCATGGAAGGTGGCCAAAAGCACATCACGAAATATTTATCAATTTTTAAGAAGTCACAAAAAACGTGCAAAAATAAGACAACTAAAGCCTTTCCTGGAGTGATCAACATTCCCAATGGAATGTTGTGTGGAATGTGACTCGTTAGACTTTCCAAGCAATTTTATCAAGTCCTATTTCACACAAAGTATTTAATCCCTTATACTTGCACCACTCACAGAGGCAGCTATAACCAAAAACACAGACCAAACGCCCTAATCTTCCTCTATGATAAGCATGCTAGAGCATGCAGTGCCTAGGAATTCACCTATAGCTTTACTTTTCAAACTAAATGCTCACAATGGATTTTAATTCAACACCAGGAAAAAAAAAAGGAAAAATCCACCAACTATTAGCTCTTTACAATCAAAGGCTTCAGGAAGATCTACCAGGCATCACGCTCCATCTTTTTCTATGAAGGAAATTTAAAACAACCCAAGTGTTCCTGAAGCTGTGAATGGAGGTCACTGTTCGAGTCATGCTTTGGAGCTAAAAAACTTACTGCAAAACCTGAACCCGACACCAGTGAATAAAAGGACAACAGTACATTTTTCCGACCCTCAGTTTCCACCTTCCAAATATAACTCCCATTTAACAAAGAACAGATTTAAACTGCTGAATCTATGGCCTGAAAAAAAGCTCGACAACTGCCAGGAATGCTAATTTTCACTTCCAGTTCAGGCAAGCGAGGCATGTCCCTTGCTGTAATCCGCGCCGAAACAGCCCACTCCTCACTCGCGTGGGAGCTGCTGTCAGTTCTGCTCCGCTATACATCACCTTCCTGGCTGCAGAGCGCCGCAAAGGAAGCCAGCCTCTGCACGGGGTGGCCAGGCTGCCGCCTGCTAAGTCCCGTTTGAGAGCGACGCTGGAACAACGGGACTCTGAAGTCTCCAAAAGTTGCTTTGTCGTTTCAATTTGTCTGTAATTTTCAGAAACTCTGACTTTAGTAACCACACAACGTGGTCTAGCGGCGCATCTGGCCCTACCAGCTAGGGAACGTTTGCACACTAACCTCAAGCCCTCGCGCTCCAGCTTAATGAGCCTGTACAGCGACAGCAAGGAGATGGAACGGTTCTTGCTGCTCCAACAGCTTGACAGCCTGAAGCTACGGGGGGAAGTGTTACAAGAAATGTCCACACTCAAACAGATTTAAGAGTCCTGACAAATGGCCAAGCTCTTATTAGTGCCACTTTCTTGACAGCACCCCTACCCAAAAAGAAAGAGACATAGGAAAATATACCCAGCCAGATCCAGAGAGGCTCCCCCACATATATTCCGGTTAAGGCTCTACCTGTGCAAGCCCTTCTCTGTTTAACAGGCAGCCATTCCACCTGCCAGCACACAACACAAAATAAGTTTACTATTTTTCTGTGGGTCTGGATAATCAGGAAGAATGAAGGAAACTAACAGGAAGGAAATTCTTCAGAGAAAAGGAGGATTCCTTGTAGCCAGCCAGCTGCACTTGCCAACTCTACCGTCTGTGCCTTAAAGAAGGAGAAAAGAGACCAACTCAAACGTGGCTGAGAAATGTTTTATGATTTAGAAGAAACTCCTTTAACCCTTTAATGGCCCATATTTCAACTATGGCCTTTTTCTCTTTTTTTTTTTTTGCTTGTATTTTAAATGAGAACAAACAGAACTGCATCTCCTTTGTATCCAAGGAGGCAAGTATGTCCAGATGAGGTCACAGGTCTGACAACAGGTCTGGAGACCTCCAATTCCTGCAGCACAAAGATGTAAGTCAGAAGATGCTTGAAAATGGCACTGCCAGGTTGTCTTATCAACCAGCCACATCCTCAACTTACTTCCACCCCATAGATAGGCTTCTGGACCTGCTGGATGTATTGCATTTGGGAGGCATTCCAAGAGCAAGAGTCTCTCCCTTCATCTGGGAAGTCCATGAAATGTGTCCTGTATCTCTCAGTCACACAGACGTTTTGCTGAACAGCTCATCACATCAAGAAAACTGGAAAAATCCACACATATTCCACATAATCAGCAGGCACCACTTTTTACAAAACAATATCAACTTCCTGAACCTCACAGAAGAGGGGGAAAAAAAAAAGGTAACAGAAGCATGAAACAAGCATGTACCTACTGTATAGAAAGGGTTATTCTGAAAAAGATGCCTCGAACTTCCCTTTCAACATGGTCAGGAATCACAAATAAAGATAGGAAAGCATGAGATAGTAGAAGAAACATGAACTTGAAAGAGCTGTAAAACCCTCTAAACCAGCTGACAATACTACAAAACACCAGAAAAGCTACCCTTCCCACTAAGATAGAGCCAAGAGCAAATAGGAGCACAACAAATGATGCAACACCGTGCTCTGGTATTCATACAAAACTTGATACATGACCTCCTCAGCCAAGGAGTCCAAGACTGGACCTTAATTCCAGGCCTACAGCACCGAACAAAATCCTACAATCCCAACAAGTTTTAAGAGGTGAAAACACACAGAGGTCCAGCTAAGAGGCTTTTTCTTTCTGCTCCTGCTTTGAAAGAAGCCAGATCCCATCTTTTCACCCCTGGCTTGGTACCTCCCCTAGCTGCAGCAGCACTCAGCAGCACCAAGCAGCCTGAGGTCGGCGGCCAAGGGCAAAGGTAGGTACAAGGTTGAGCAGCTGTCTTCAAAGTCTCACATCTGATGAGGCGGATTTCTCAGAATGTCCAGCCTCAGTCTGAGGTTTGCAATTTGACACATTTACACGTCTTAACCCAGGAATCAAATTCAGTGTGAACACCTTCAAGACGAAGTACGGGACCTCCCTGGTCCATGTTCTCAGAACACTACAGCACTTTGCAGGATCTCCTTTAAAGAGGCACCGGTGTGTACTTAAGCATATCCTAACCTCAAACACCCACAGAAAACGACAAGAATTTTATTCATCGAAAAGAAGTCAGTACAGACAGTCACTACTTTGATATTTACTGACAGGAAGTGAAAAATGGCTCGGCCTCAACTTTTTGTGAGCCTGAAAGGGCACCAAAAATTTTCAGAGACAAGGGAATTGAAAATAGTAGTGGGGACTGGAGGACAAATGTGTCACACTAAAAAGCTTTATAAAGCTCCAAAACCAGGATTTCTACAAATCTGGGTGTGGTGATCCAAGAGAAGGTACAGGTGAGCAGCAAAACAAGACATAAGGCCAACTTAAAACTGTTTCTCCACCAAGCCCAGAGTAGGTAATATTAATTTCATTATAATGAGTTCCAGCATTTCCCTCCTCTAAATGTTAGCACAAAAAAAGAAATTAAAAAAAGGACATATTACTTCAACTCACCCATACAAGAAATTAAAGCACAGAAAATACACAACTACTTCCAATTCCAGCCTGATATATACCCAGGCAACACAATGAATTATGTAGAGGCCTCTAAGAAAATTAATCATGCAATTAAAAGCTATTACACTGTAGCTCCACAAACACAGAATTAAGTTTATAAAGACATTTCTTAAGCACTTCACTACAAAAAAAAAAAAAGAAACCAACCCTGGATATTAAGCAGTTTTTATGCACCACCGCATGTCAAGGCTGTGAAACTGGGACTTCATCTTTAAAGGGAACAATGCCAGCTTTCGCAATAGTCATCACCATCCCAAACTGAGTTTAATTTTTTTAGCTGCAGCCAATTACCATTTGAATTGCAGAGCCCGCTACTTTAGCTACACCACCTAAAAATCATTATTAAGATAACAGATTTATGCAGCATGATACACAGCCTAATTGCACGATTACTTACTTCTACCCTGCAAAACTACCTTTTTTTTTTTTTCCCCAGGGTCCCATAGGTGAGCTGGTAAGGGAGGCAGCTGACTGTATGAACAGAGAGGATGCTAGCTTGGATTAGAAACTGGAATGAGGATTTGTTTATGTCTGAAATATCAACTGGGGAGTAAGACACATTCAAACACTTACAGCAATCTCTGAACCCAAAGTAGTCAGCCACCCACAAAGTATTCATGTTTCAGAAGAGAGGCTGCTCCACAGGGCCACTTATGAATGCTCCCATATTTTAAAAAAATTCCCTTTTTGCCGTCCAAAAAGCACCATACCAGACATCTCCCACAAACTTACAGAGCCAAAAACTTCACAGAAGTGCCAAATCAAAGCAGGCCACAACTACCCTAGTTAAGAGAAGACATAAGCCATGTGCAGCCATTACCACTCACAACTCCAAGCTATATCCCACTTACACCCCAAAAAACCCCCTGTGAGATAATTAACCTTTGATATCCACCCCACATGAGGCACAGCAACTAATACCAACCACACGTAGCTCTGAGCTCCAGAGTACTCGCCAGATACTCTAGCTAGAAAGGAGGTGGGCTTTAAAATGGAGTTAGTTATGACTAAGAGCAGCAACTTCGGTCTGTAATATAATTAATTACAGGACTTGGCGGCTCAAATTCCCTCCCTTTTCTTCCAGTTTGTTAGAACACAACTATTGTCCCTAAAATCATCATACACAAACCATTTTCTTGTTTTAACACGTCGTAATGAAAGGCTCTAGGCTACAGGACCGAGGTGTAATTTGTCATCTTATGCCGTATTAATGTTGTAACTGATTAATGTTGTTGTAACAACATTAATCAGTTAAAAAAATATAATTTCATTTCAGAAACTATCCAGAGACTCACAACTGGCAAAAGCAGCTTGGTAGACAGAAACTTTATACAGAAAATTTCAGCTTTGTAGTTGGAAGTTTAGTTTTGGCATGGTCTTATTACAAGGGGTTTTACCATACTGTGGTAATCACAGAATGTTAGGAATTGGAAGGGACCTTGAAAGATCATCTAGCCCAACCCCATTCCTTCAGTCATATTCTTATTAAGTTAAATCAATTGCTTCCACAACAACAAAGAAGATTTTGGCATCCAAATCATCCTACAAGGAAAAAAAAAACGAGAAGATTTTGTGCTTCTCTACCCAGTGCTTCAGCAAAAACTAGCTTTCTCTACAGCAGTCACTGTATCCAAAACCTTCGGGGGAAAAAAAAAAGTTTTCAAAAAGAGAGATGTGTAAGTCACAGCATGAGATAGCACAGGAAAAATATTGTTGTCCCAAAGAAATCTGGGGATCACCAGCCTAGCAGCTGTGAAGGGTCGACCAACAGCCTCATACATGTATTATGGCCATTGCAAGTGTTGCACAAGCTCCACACTCTAGACTACAACCCTTCCTTAAACATGCCATGACACTTTCATAGTCAGTGGAAGTCACATGCAATTATCTTAAGGACAGAAAGGCCTTCATGACTAGCCCAAGTCCCTAGAAAGATGTGCTTTTAAAATTCATCAGCCTTCTTCAAGGCTCAAGTCTGACCCAGTGCTGACACACAGCCAACCAACTTTACACGGAGGACTAAACCAACTCTACACCAAGGGCTAAACCAAGAGCTGACCAGGTTGCATTTTCCGAAGTCCTCAACACTGACTTAACTGTCCTCAAAGTCACCAACTTTGAAGATAACTTCCCAAGGGCCTTGTGTGCCAACACCTCACGGGTCTTATTGTAAGGGATAATGAAGATTAACTTGGATTTTTCCTTTTAAAGAAAAAACAACCAATACCTGCTCCAAACCAGCATGAGCCCTAGTAAAAGCTTGCACATTATTCAGAGTTTCTTGTTTAACAGCAAAACTTTGGATGTTCTGAAAATTACACACACTTAACCAAGCTTAGGAACAGATTTCAGTGAAGATTAACCTCGGTTGTTTCATTTCTTCTTAAAACTCACCACTGCAGAAAACTTTACAAGGTGTCCACATTAGCTGTGCACACTTCTTCCCCCCCGCCCCTTGATGCGCTTTGTGAAACCAAGAATCTGTTTGCAGCTTTCACCCATGTAAAAGTGTGCACAAGCAGTTATTTTTTAACTCTGTGTTTAGCTTGTGCAAACAGTCTCCAGAAACGCTACATGCTGATGAAAAAATGTGATGATGCAAGATGAAGTAGTTAGGAAGCCTGTGCTACATTTAAATAAGAGATGAGACGTAATTTGTTGAGCATCTTTTAAGTCCCTTTCTACACAACTGCGGTCAAAAAGCCGGGCAGAAAGGGGCCGAGGGCTGCGCTCATACGCTGGGGGTTTCATGTGTAGGCTTCAGCTGTCAGACACCTTTATCCACAAATACACACGTACTACAGCAATGTGTCAGGGGTTGAGGGGAGGGTGGGTTGTGAGGAAGAGCAATCCAGCATGCTTCTAACCCCAGAAGAGAAAGTGCATGGATGCGCTTGCATCCACCTCCACCTTCCTCTACGCAGAGAGGTCAGAAATCATCATCCCTGCTAAGTACAGAAAGACCAGTATTTCCAGGATCAAAATCCATCCTGCAGCAAGCCAGCAGGCAGCGGGATCAGCTGCTGACAAGTCCCCAGCCAGCACCGTTTCACCGCTGTCTACTCAAACAGGCTTCAGAGCAAAACCAGCACTAATCTTCTTGTCCAAAACCCAAGATCGTCCCAGGCTCCAGAAACAAAACGAGTCTGTTGGACTCTTCACACCGCTAAGCAACATGGTTTACTCCGGAACAAAGAAATACTTTTCCACCAATAAAACACGTTGCCAGCTGGTTTCTTCCAGTCTCTCCTAAACCCTCACCAGCCCTCGTGCACAAGGAAAGCTCCTTACAAAACACCTAACAAACTTCAGTTTTAAAATGAAACCAAGTATTTCAAACGAATGGCGTTTCCAACTCCGGCTCTATTTTTAAACGCGGTCTGTACCTCATGCCTCTAATTCATTTTTACTTTTTTTTTTCTTTCCTCCTGGAAGCTGAGCCATTTTGAGTGAAGTCACATAATTTAAACTTTCATTAAAAATGCAAAGCGCTTGAAGACTGCAAGCGGCACAAAGCAGTACACCACCGTGAAGCAGCCTCCACTTGCAACGTTAGCGGTCCATGAGACACGGCGTTACGTGGGGTGAGCTACATGTGAGGCTTGCAGATAGGCTGCGCCCAACACCTCATCTGTACCGAATATCGCTGCAGTTTATACGACTATGTAGGTCATGAGCTACACACGCTTCAATTAAGGATGAGGGTAGGCTGGCTCTACCCCACGCTCAGGCAAGATGGCTGTTTTCATGGCTAACAGAAGGCCTGGAAATAAGAAACAAAATTTAACCAATGCTGTAACGGGCACAAGAGCAACTACATGATTTTTTTTCCCCCCCCACTTTAAACAATTAAGCCACTTGTCAAACTATTACACACAGGCCTCATAAGACACAGGCAAGACTCACATGCAAGCGGTCTCGCTCCAGAAACACTACTCCCTGCACTAGACGGTCAAGAGCCAAGCTGCCTGATTTCAGGAATACCAAAGGTGCCTCAGAAAATATACTGACCATTTCATTACAAAAAATGAGTCCATCTTAGAAGCAAGCCATTAATCCCAACTTTCCTTCTCTGCCATCTGCACCAAAAAGGTATCCGGTACTAGAGAAACAGAAACCCGAATAAATCAGGAATAAACACAGGTTTTGAAATTAAGTAATCAAGGTGGAGATGTTAAATCAGCTTTATAAACCCCTGTCCTCTTCTAAGCCCAGATTATTTTTCCAAGATTGATAAGAAAAAAATATCTGATTAGATGAAAAATACCATACGTTTTTGAGAAAAAACTTGTACAATTAGCACACAGGACTCTTCCTATTCTGTACATACACTACTGACTTTGAGACATCGCTATTTCCCTTTCCTAAAACCCTACATTATCCACATAAGAATTCTTTACTGACTTGCCAGGAACTGAGAGTCCCAAGCACAACGTACTGTACCACATATATGTCCACACCAGTTCTAAAAGGATTTGATACAGCCCAACACAGGAGAGAGAGAGAGGGGGAGAGAAAGAGAGAGAGAGAGAGAGAAAAAAAAAAAAAAAAAGAGAGAGAAGTGTCCTCCAAAAGGACTTTGGCACTCTGGCACCTCACCCAGCCTGCTTCTGACACTTGGGTATTCCCTGCAATACCTTGGGAGAATCTGCCATGACCAAAACATAAAGACTGCACCTCTTTGTAGAGGACAAGGTAGACCAGACAACATAGGCTGGAGATCACACACCTCACCTGGATTTGCTGTAGATTTATTTTATTCTTCACCTCCCAAAGCCCGGGAAGCTATCACCAGCTAGGAGGTATTTTGGAGACACAATTACTGGCAGAGAAATATTTACCAGAGAAGGAATTCACACCTCAGTTTCCTGTGTTTCAGCTGAACACCTGAATCACAGCGTTATCCGACTCATGTCGGACTCTTTCAGCTTGAGAAGCAGCTACCCCACAGTGACCACAGAGCTGTAACACAGGACACTCCTACGGATATGGACTGCAAGGATGACAAACTAACAGCATAAGTGTAGATGGTAACTTGTTTTGGTCTCAAAATTTTAAACCTCCAGCACACAGTGGGAAGTACCATGGAGAACTTACACCCCAGACCCTCAACCATGCACCATATGCCTTGCCAAACAGCTCAGGTTTCTCTTTCTTCATCTAAGATCGCACAGTTGGAGAGCAAACTCTCATCTCAGTCCTCTGTCTACACATGTAAGAAATACCAAGGTTACTTTCCAGCTCCCAGGTACCATGAACTGCAATTCCATCACAGCCCTGCAAAAGGACATAGCCAAGAAGGCTGCACAAAGCGATAAAAAATTAAAACTTTTGATTCTGCAGCAACACCAGCCTTCAAGCAAAGCCATTATACTCTACAGGCAGCGGTCTTCATTAATTATCGGTTCAAAATGTGCAGGCACAAAAATAAAAAAGGAGGAAAGAAAAAAGGGAGGTATTTAAATATGAGCTTCTTCCACAGACAATTTTGCAATAACGAGAAAAACACCTTTTCTATAAATTTTGTTACAGGGCTGCAGCCAGCTACTCCTTTAAAAAAAAAAAGCAAACAAAAAAAAACCCCTAGCCTAGGCCCAGTGTTCAGTGGCCTACTTCTAATGCAAAAGTCTAAGAATAAAATTAACAAGACCAAAGAGTGAAGAACAAAAAAAAAGCCATGAACTCCATTCGGCATACCATTCACAACCTCGAGCAAGAAAATCCAGGTTTGACATTCACCAGTTTTCTCGCTGGGAGCAGATAAAAACAGATTTTGTGTTTGAGTCAAAAAATTTCTTGCTGCCAGTAGCAGATCTGTGGGCAAAGAGATCTGAAACACCCAACTCCTCCTCGGCCATGAAGCCAAAACCTCCTAATTTTGCTACGGCTTCGCTCTTTTTGTAACCCCAACATGTCCAGCGTAGCGCACGGTAATCAAAAAGTCTAACTCAGACTTGTGCCATTAAGTCAGCATACGGGCTGTGCAGCCCCATGTCAGCATTACAGCTGCCCGAGTCCCAGGCCAGTGCCAACGCTTCAAACCCCTCAACCCAAACTCATTTTTTATGGGTACCACCACCAGAACACATCAATTACATATCTGAGCTGCTGCTTTTTTAGCTAAAAGCTTGGCAGCCACCTGCAAAAGCCAAGAACCTTTTAGGCTGTATTAAAGGCACCAAAATTTTAGGCTGAGGCTTGATACAACAGCATGAGCTCTGCACTAGTTACAGCTGTTACCAGTTTAGCTCCTGGTAGAGAGCTGGATTTAACTGTAGCACAGCTATGACACGCGAGTAATTGCTCCAAAACCCAATAAATCTCACCCTGACCCTGTTACAGACGAGGAAGTGCTCTCTCTACTGGGAGAAACCTGGCTCTGATCACTACTCATTTCTCTTAGGACAGTTCCAACTTTCAAGCAAGGCTCTTGCTCCAAAACCCCTCAAACAACAGCACCCATCCTTATTTCTTCACCACAGAGAACCGCCATGTCCACAGCACACTGCCTAATGCTAGGTCAAAGCTAACATCTGCCTGCTACTGCTGCACATCTGCTCAAGAGGCCACCAAAGCTATACACTAGCGACACTTCCCTATAGCTTGACTCATTAGCCCTAACTGCATACTAATTACATACTCCAGAATTACTCCTCACAATCCTCCTCGACGAGACCCAACGTGCTCTAGATCATAACCCATCCTCGTGGTCATCAGATCTGAGGTTATGCCAGAGCACGGGTCAACCGCTGCATCTGCGGGGGGGGACACAAAAATAAAATAAAAAGAGCTATTTTTGTGGGGTGTGAGGTTTGGGGGTTTTTCATTCAGAAGAAACGAATGGCACCTCTTGTCATCTAGACCCTTGCTGCGTTGTACGGCAACTGAGCAGGAGCTCCGCCTCGCCAAATGGATGAAAACCAGGGCAGAGGACACAGGCTTTTCGCCTCTCCTGCCCAAGCGATCCCAGCAAAGCGACAGGCCTGCCACGCTTCCATCCACGATTTCAAGGCCAGTCGCTCAANATGTCACACTGCTAGGAAAAAAAAAAAAAAAGTGAAAAAAAAAGCCATAAAACCCCATAAAAAGGTGCTCTGGACGTGAGTCACGGCGGGACAGGCGTGTTTGCTCTGTGAGCTGCAAAACCAACACAGCCGGAGATAAGCGGCAGCCCCGGAGCCGGCGGGGGGAGGAGGGGAGGGGTGCACAGCACCTCGCGCACGGGGGTGGCTGCAGGCCGGCCGGCCGCGATCGCTAAGGAGCGCTCACGTTAATCCTCGCCATCACGGAGCTCCCTCCCGTTAATCCGCCCGGCTGCCGGGGCCCAGCTCGGCGGCAGCCCGGACAAAAGGAGGCCGAGGCGACGGCGGGAGGGGCGGGGGGGGGGGGGGGAGGGG
>VXBZ01002181.1:204709-228522 GCA_013399135.1 Heliornis fulica | reverse complement strand
AGGCACAGAGGCAGATAAATTTATTTAGTTTTTAAATCTCTCACAAAACTGTTTATCTTTTTACATGTTTTACATGTAGTATGTGATGCAGATAGCTGCAACTGAAAGAAAGCCTCAGTGGGTCACTTGCATTTAATTTCATCTTTAAATCACTGGTATTTTCTTCTTGTTTTTTTTTAATAAAATAATTCTTTAAGATACTTTTAAAAAATGAAAAGTCATTCCTAAGCCTGAGAGTTCCACATATAAGTCTTGATAACTGTAACTTCAATAAACCCATGCACTAGATGGGATATACATGCTTATTACGGATGAATATTATTCTCTAGGTAGTGCCTAGAAATTTTAATTAATTTCAGATACGCCCTATTTTTGTCCACGTATGCAGATTTCAAATCTGTGCCTCCGTTGATTTTGACACTGTGCAATGATGTATCTGAGCTTTCAGATGTCTGGCTCTCAGAGTTGTGAAATGATAAAGCAAACAAACCCAACAGTTCCAGCCTTGTCAATCTAGTTCTCAGTGGACAGATGCCCCGGCACTAGAAAAACATCAACCCATGCGATACCTCTTGACAGTGTCTAAAAAGAAAGCCAGAGATCTTCTTGATGCAGAAGGAATATTGGCTTCTCATCTCAAAAGAAATTGTGTCTGTGTCCACGCTGAAGCTTCTGGGTGAGGCTTTATGGGGAGATGTGTGCCCTCTGCTACGCCTCGTTTGTGCATGAGTAATCACTTGATTTTGGGTCTCTCAGATAATCAATCTCATCTGCTTCTGGAGCAAGTTGCCTCTGGACAGTGATGGATTAATGAGTGGAGGTCCAGGTTTGTGTCCTGAGGTTTCTGGAATGAGCTGGGTTCCTTGTTAGAGGGCCTGGATTACATCGTTAATTAATTGAATGGTATTATTACAGAATCACAGAATCATAATTATTAGTTATGGATTTAAATATCTGCTTGGATGCTTGTCCAGGGGGAATTAGCTAAATTTTCTAAGAAAATGGGAGGTTTTGGCTTTGCATCAGCACACCAACAGGCACAGTCCTATCCCACCGATATGCAGCAGTGGCTCCCTGTCCTCGAAGGCCACTGCTGGAGGCCCAGCACAGCTTTTCTCTTGAGCAAAGCAGGAGAGGGAGGTGACTGGTCTCCTTCCAGTCAGTCCAGGTTCAGCTGAGCACCTGGAGATGTGCAGTGGGGCAGAGCTCCAAGGCAGCCCAGCCTGGCAGGGCAAAATCTGCCACGGAGCAGAGCACCATCCCCAAAGTCTTGCAAGACGCGTTTAAGAACAGGCAGAACCCTCTGAAATCACCACCCAAACAGCTGTCTAAGGACTGAGGAAGGAGGTGAACAGTTTTGGTACAGATGAGGTTTTCTTTTGGCTAATGCTTCAGGTTTTTTTTCCATGTCACACATGGTATCAGGAGAAGCTGCAGCATTCGGACATTTTTAATGAATTCGTATCGCTCGCATATTAGTGGGAATATTTCCACTGCAGCAAACACCATAAACAGTTTCCACACTGGGGTATGTTATACTGCCACCAGAATTGGTTCTTCTGATGGTTCATTTCTTTTATGCTGAGAATTCAGGACCAATTCAGCTCGGTTTTATGCATCATTAGAGATTTACAATTACTTTGCTATAGTTTCTTTCTGGAAGCCTATCTCTCATGGTTAATGCTATGGGAGCCCTGTTGTGTAGAGGCTGGTATTAGCCACCTTATAGCAATAAAGCGTTTGAGAAGGATTTAGAATTATGAGTGGCTAAATTCTCTGTGCAGCGACTTGTAATGCTGTTATCCCTTGCTGAGCTTGGGTTGAAACGTGGTTGGTGGTTGGGATTTTTTTTTTCCTTTCTTCCCCTCAAATTAGAAAAAAAATGTTGTTTCTTCAAGAGGGTTCGTATCATTTACATGTCTTTTTTTTTTTTTTGTTGAACTGCTGCAGTGAGAAATGAGGAATTGTGAGAAGTTCCATTTGGATTTCATGATGCTTAAAATACATTTACACTGTATTAGTATATAATGAAAAGAAGGCCTGCTCTGTTTTTTTTATATCACTTTTTAGGAGTGTAATCATTATTTGGGACTTTCTTTTGATATTTAGATTTGCTTGTGTTGCTGAAGTCAATGAATCTCACAAGTTTGCCTATGGACAATAAGCAGTGGAACTGTCTGCATCATAATCCACCTAATTCGTGGTTTACATCAATTTATTATTGCACAGTAACAAACATGATATTCAGTGAATAATTCCAGCCCAATCTAAAGGCCATTAAAATCAATGAAAAGATTTCAAATTAACATGTATAGCCTTTAGATCAGGCTCTAAATGGGCAAATTACAGTTATGGAGTTTTCAATTTACATACCTGTGTGCCACATTTAATATATTTTATGGAATTGAAATTACTTGTTACTCCTTCTTCATGCTTTTTAGGATAAGAATTTGCCAAGGGGATCAACAGCAGTTTTCCCAGGCTTCAGCACAAGGATTATACAGTCAATCCACAAATGACTCAAACCTTTGAGCAAAGGGATGGGGTTATCAGAGAGGCTTTGACAACAGCAAGGACAGGAGCACCCCCTGGTTTATCCCACCAGAGATTCCTGATCCCTCTCATTAGCGTACTCAGGACATAGGCACCGGCCATCGGTCCCTGGGGAAGCATGGAAAACTTTTCTGGGAATATGCCTGCGTGGTCTTGAATAGATCAGATCAGGTTAGTCCTGTGTGAGGCTAGAAGAAAGTCCAGGGCATGGTAGCATAAGGGTTGCAGGGAATTTTCAAATCCATTGTTACCACTTGGTAACCTTTTCCTCTTCCACAGGGTCCTTCAGCCCCAAGGAGGGTGCACAGAGCTGGTCCCCAAGTCTGTGCTACCTGCTGCTGCTGTAAGTGTGGAAAAGTGATGTCTCTACCTGCCATTTCTCAGTGCCCTACAATGAAAAACCCCTTTGGAGAGGCAGTGGAAATAAGCCATCACAATATCTGATTAAACCTCTTAGAAAACTGTCACTAATCACCTTCTCTGCTCTTGATGGAATATATTTATGCATTATAAATATACTTGCTATGTGTGTGTGCTCCATAAATCACATTGGGCGCTTGTTTATGATGTATAAGCATATTCTATAGAATACACACAAATACAGATGCCAAACTCCCACCGAGTTCATCACTGGAAAATGTTTGAAGGAACTGATCCTTAATATTTAATGAGAAAGATGCTATTTCCTTCCTCAGCTTTTATCTCTGGTTTGGCATAGTCATTAAATTTGTTGTTTCCTTGCAAGATTATATAATTTATGACCTAATTTTAGACTTTTGTGTAACTGTGCTAAAATACTTGTGGCGTATCCGGGTTTCTTCATGTGGCATCAGACACCAGCTCGAACATGACTGCTCAGCTATGAGCTTCCCATCCGTGAGGAGTTACAAGCATTAAAGAAAAACAGCCTGATGATATTCTGATAGCATTACAGGATTATTTTGTGGATCTTTTTAGTCTTTTTCCCCCTGTAAAAATATGATTTAGCAGGATTTCCACTGCACTGTATGCAGTGGTTGGCAGGAATCCCCAGGTAATACACTAATCACCTGCAACTCCCATTATTTAAAATATTTTCATGGATGGCTTCTGACTTTCAGATGGCTCTGGGACAAATTACCATACAGGGAGGGATGCACAGAGGAAGGAAACAGGCAAAAACGACACTTGGTGCTCAGTAGTGACCATCAGCTCCTCATCCTTCAGAGAATCCATTTGCTCCACAGCACCAGCCAGGCTGGGGTGAATTTTTTGCCGCAGAAGGTGTTGCCAGGTAACTCCTAAATGACTCATGCCAGGGCCACAGACATGTGTTTTGTGTGTATTCTGTGTGTCTGGGGTAATTCAGCTGTGCCATAGGTAGTGCCACTATCTATGTTTCAGGTGTTTTGTCAATTTAAACTGTGGTGTTTGGAGATGCCTTTCATCAAATTTAATATATCAACTATGGTGCTGATGCAGTGGGAGAGAACTTTATTCTGGTGCTTAGGAGGGAAAGGCTGGTGGCTGAGGACAGGCTTTGATGCTCACTTTGTGCCTGCAGCACGGTTATGATGCTTCATCAAGAGGCACCTCTTCTTCCAGCTGTCCCCAAGGTATCTGACCTGGAGGGTGGGTGCTGTGTCCTCAGCCCAGCACCCAGAGGTGTAGGGATCCTGTATGCACAGCACCATGCACCCCTTTAGCACAGCAACCCAGGGTGAGGTGGGTGTCTACCTGAAAGCAGAATAAACCCCATGAGGAGGTGACATTAGTTCTTGGCATAAGAGAGGTTAGAGAGAGTGTCTGCTTGGCATTAAAAGAGCAGTTCCAGGAACGTGGCAGCGACCAAAGTGTTTTCCGTATCACATAATTCAAGAGTAAAGTCATAATTCCAATTACCATTTCAGCCAGTTCTAGCCTTGGGAAACCTATGCTAATATTTATTATTATATGATTGACCTATGATTTCTTCATCATTTACATTAGCAACTGTGATATTCATAGTAACATCCTTTAAATCACACAAGCAGATGTCAACAGTGCATGATGAAGTCACACCCTGCAGATTTTTTATTTACTTAGCCCATTTTTTTCCTGGTAAAATAACATTGTGAGATGCATAATCTCACCTCCACGAGGCCTCTGGGGACATATATAATCACAGAATGCATTTTCTATAATCTCACAAAATGAGTCAATTTTATCTGAAGTACAAACAGTTATACAGAGTCAGTATTTCACTTCCATCCCTGCCTGACATCATCTTCCACACAGCACAAGGAAACATTTACTTACCTCTCTGACACCAAGTGCCACAAAGCCTTCAGAACAAAANAAAAAAAAAAAAAGAGGAAAGTGAAAAATTTAAATGGAATAACTTGATTTAAAGGATTTAGCCCCTTTTCTGGCTGCAGGATTTGGATTTGTAACTTTGTCAGATGCTTTCTCACCATGTCTGGACTGGCCGCAGACGCCTCTGATCTCTGTTCCTTAGGCACAAACCAATCAGGGAATTGCCTGCAACACCCAAACCTGGGAGCTGATCCCCCTTTTTAACCACCAGATATTTTCTTTGCATATGTGAGTGTTTCCACATGTAATTCCCATTTATTTCCCCGGCAGCTTCCCGAGGCGCATCGTTCCCAACTGTTCTGTGCAAAGTGGTGCAGCACAGGCTTTTACTGCAGATAAATTCTTCCAAATTTCCATTGCTGTGATGAATTTCCCTGGCTCAGTGGGTGTCAGGTTTTGGATGTTTCAGAGATTTAGACTGCTTGGAACAAACTTTAAAATACTGTGTTTGGTTTTGGTCCCTTCACTCCAGGAAGGATGTTGAGATGCTGGAGCGTGTCCAGAGAAGGGCAACAGAGCTGGGGAAGGGTCTGGAGCACAAGTCCACTGAGGAGGCTGAGGGAGCTCTGGAGCTTCTGAGTCTGGAGAAGAGGAGGCTGAGGGGAGACCTGGCAAGGAGGGTGCAGAAAGGTGAGGTCAGTCTCTTCTTTCAGGTAACAAGCGACAAGACAGAGGAAATGGTCCCAAACTGCCCCAGGGGAGATTGAGGTTGGCCATGAGAAGAATTTCGCCCCTGAAAGGGTTGTCAGGTGTTGGGACAGTCTGCCCTGGGCAGTGCTGGAGTCCCCATCCCTGGAGGGATTGGAAAGGCCAAGAGATGAGGTGCTGAAGAACATGGTCTAGAGGTGGCCTGGCCAGGGTCGGGCTGGGGTTGGGCTCTATAAGCTTAAAGGTTTCTTTCAATCCAAGGGATTCTGTGATTCGTGGCTTTATACACCATGTCAGGCTCTCTTCTACTCTCTGGGCACGTAGCCCTGAGAACACCCTCTTATTTCAGATAGAAGCTGAGGTAAAAGGGTCAGAGTAGTCCTAGATCATGTTTCTGAAGATTGCTGGTATATCCTATTTATTAACAGCTTCTGTAATGACACAGGTTACAGACATGGGACTAAACACCTGCAGCCAACATCCTCAGGCGAAATTCTCCTTCACTTCAATCATGTTTTTTTCCAGAGAAGACACCGCTGGCTGCACTCAGGGTGATCCTCCTGTTCCTGGCTGAAGAGACACTTATAATCTACTGCTAAGAGACTTATTAGCAGTGTAAAAAGGAATTTGAAGCAAGAGAAGTATTCTTTCTAGAAGAAATACATTTTTTTCATAAAGTTAGTTTTGCTGACAGAAGTAATTGGGCTAACAGCTTGTGACTAGGGATGTTATTTGTTGCCCCTTATCTTACCAAAGCAAAGGGTACCAAGGACTTTGAACTTTGTAAATAATTGTTTCCAAAGTGTTTTGGGCTTTTTTTTATTCCATACAAATTCTTTAGAGAAAAGCTGGCTTCTAATCCTTTCTCTTCCAAAGCTTTTACAGCTCAGCATCTTCCCGCTCCAGATATCTCTTATTTCCCAATTTCAGTTTAAGTATTTTTCAGATATTATAAAAATCTCTTCTAAGGATAAATCTAGAGCTTCTGGTCTGATTGGAAAAGTAATTCTTAAAGCTTTAATTGATTGGAGAGAGAGAAAAAAATATCACCAAAATCCACTCCAGAACTGACTTGATTTTGAACTGCCACAGATGCTGAGGCTCTGACTTGCAGATGAACATCTGAGAACCTGCTTGGTGCCCAGCATGGGGTCCTGGCCATCACTCTGGCTGGTTTTTGTTGCTCCAGGTGACTGGCTGGAGCAAACAGCTGGTGTAGGAGTTGGTCCTTCACTCCTAGTTCATTCCCTCTGGGCTGGATGGAGCTGGGGGCTACTCTGCTCCCCCTGTCCCACGGCACCAGTGTTCTTGCAAACACACTTTTTCTTGGCTTTATTTCACTTTTTCAACCACAGCAAAAAACATTACCCCAGGACTAGGACAGAAAGCTTTCCAGAGTGTGTGTTATTGAAGCAGTGTCAGAAGCCTGCAGGAAATCCATGCTTATTATTTGCATATAAACAAGCAAACTCACGGGTGTGGGAAAAGCGAAACGCTGGAAAAGCAAGACATGACTTACTCCATCATCCGAGCAAGTCGAACGCGAGTGCTGTTACTTATCTGTCCATCTGCTATCTCTCTGTTTACTTATTTTGACAAATGATGTGGAAAGTACATCTCCAACCTGAGCAGTTACCTTGCCTGGGGTTCTCAGAGGTGACAGGTATGAGTCTGGTTTGGGCAGACTGTAAAGCCCAGAAAAATAAACACCGGTTTCACGTGCTTGCACTGCCACTGCCACGGGGGTGGGTGTTAAATCCCGTTTAAGCCCAAGGCAGCAAAACCCAGGTGTCTGTGGGGAACCTCTGGAGGTGTAGGAGCTTCTTAGCAGATCCCCAGAGAAGGTTCTTTGTTGAGGGCCCTTGAATCATTCTCAAACCAGGCACAGAAAAAATGGCCAGTGTAGGGCTTGTCAGCCCTCTGTCTAGTTGAGATCCCGCTGCAGTTGAGGGATGCTGACCTGACGCCCCGTGTTAGTGCCGTGAAGCCACTTCCCAACTGTCCTCCAACACCAAGGGGGGACCCAATTCCTGTTAAGCCTGGCTGTGAGACTGACAACTTGAGTCCTCAAGTAAGAACTTGATGGTAGGATACTCCCACCAAGACCAATCTTCCCTCCTTCCCCTCCTTCAAAGCCAGCAGTATCAGATCTTAGATGCCACCAGCATCACCCCAGGCGATTAAGTGGTGTTGTGCTCCCTGACCCAGCTGAAGTGGGAAGGGATTTTAAACCCCAAGTATGTTTTTTTCTTTAAAAGGAAAAAAACCCACACAGTTTATTGTTTCTAAGAAGACACCTTACAGCAGAACCCAAATGGGAATGTTTGCATTTGATACCACCCATCAACGTCGAGGCACCGAGGGAGCGGCTCCTCCAGCTCCTTGCATGGCGATGGACAGAAGGAGCTGTCAGGGAGCCGCGTGCGGCCGCCGCGCCGAGCGGGGTGGGAGCCGTGCTGGCAGAGATCCCTTCCACAGAGGGGATTTCTGCACTGACAATTTTTGGCTCCTTTAGGTTCCTTTGGAGCTGCTGCACAGAATATGTAATGTTGTGCGCTCGCGGAGGGGCTGACAGGGAACTTAAATACAGATTGCAAAGATAGATCGTCTCCCAACATCACTTTGTTTGCTGCTGCTCTAAAATCATTTTACTTGTTCCTGCAGCTCCTATAAAGCCAGAAGAGCTCTTTATATTTGCTTCCCGGATGCCTTTTTCTCCTCTGCTTACAACTATAAAAGCAGCTTTTCATGCTCCAAATCAGAGATAAATTGAAATTGCTGCCGAAGAAATAAAACACAAGGCTAATCAAATTGTAGCACAGGAAGCAGCCTTCAGCCAGTGCATTTTTTGAGAACTATTTTTAGAATATATTTTTATTTTGTCACTCCATATGGGAAGTCAAACCCATATGGTTTGGGAGGATGGAAGGTTGTGCTTTTATAGAGATCCTACAAACCGTCCCTGCTCAGCCCCGTACTTAAACATGTGCTGAACTCCGATTGTGATGGGACTGAAGCACATGAACTCCTCGCTGACTGGAGCCTCGGGCCCTGTCTGAGGTTTTTAAAGTATTTCTCCCTCCTGAGATGTAAAAGCCTTCTGTATCTGTTAAACCAGTCTCTAGTTAACTTGGCTCTTCTTAATTACAATATTCCTTATTCATACACCTTCCCTTTTTTTATTTGTTTTCTTTTCTTCTTTTTCCATTTCTTCATTCCTTCTGCATTCCTTCAGATGCCCTGACGAAGGTGTTTGGTCCAGCACCAGCCTGACAGCGATGCTGAACACCCACACCACCACACTCCTGCCACCCTAACATCCCTAACAGTGCTGGGGAAGGTGCCCACAATGCCTTGGCACCTCCTGGGTCTGCTGATGAAGCACTAATTGGCTAGGAAAGGTATTGTTCTTCTGATAAAGTAAATGTGTAAAATTAGAAGCGTGGCCTTGGGGTTGATCCACCAGAATATCCATTTTACTTGTGCTTTGGGTTGTTCTGTGAGACTTAACCAAAAATTGTGGTTCTTTTAAGAAATAAAAAGCATCTACAGAAAGTTTCTAATCATGTGTATTTCTGAGGATCATTTTATGAATATTTTCTATTGTAATCCTGGGGTTTCTTCCCTGTGTAAATTAGCAGAAGGAGAAATTAAAAAAAAAAAAAACCCACACACAAATTTAATACATGTGTCGCTTATTATGATTTGAAAGGCAAGATTTACCTGAGCCTGTGTTTCTTCTGCTCCCAATTCTGTTACTGACTGTGGAACAATTTAGACAAGCACGTAGAGACGTCCCTACAGCAGTAGCACGTGGGATATCAGTCATGGGGGGGACTGGAGCCTTTCAGTTTTAGAGGTGTGGGTGTCCACATCAGCTTGTTGATTGCTAAATGCACCAACCTAAAATTAAAAATTATCTTTGAAACTTAAAGGGCTCCCGGGATGTCCCATAGGCACCGTTGCTGCCTGCTCTCCCTTCCCCAAGCCGGCAGGAGAAGTGGAAATCAGGAAGGGTTTTCCCCCTCCAAGGAAATATATCTCCAGCCTTTGGTTTTTTTCTTTTTTTTTTTTTTTATAAAGTGCAATGGGTACAGGACTGCAAAGTGGAGGATCCAGCATGGCAGAAAGATGAAGCATGAGGATTTCTGAGATGGTTCGGATGCTGCTTCCACTAAGTAGAAGGGATGCTATACTGAATTGATTGTCAAAACAACTGAGACCTCATATGGATTGTTTTATTGGGAAGTCAAGAAAGTAACCACTGATTTTTTTTTTTCCCCACAGATATAAATCAGAGGTGTGAGAGAAAACAGTGTTAAAATAACTAAGCACCAAAAGAGTCTAAAAAGAAAAGCCCAAGGTTAGAGCCAGAGAGAAACTGTCAAAAGTTTTAAAAGAAATTTTATGAAGCTGTATTTGTATTCAAAATCTGTGACCATTTTGAAATCACAATACCTACTGTCACATTATTGCAGCTTTATAATCAGAGAAAAACCCAAACTCCCCATATTCTATACCATTCCAAAATCCCAAAAGACAATAAAAGTCACCTGGATTTACGGTGCGTGGGTGTATTGGAACTTGATGCACGTAGTTGGAATTTTACAGAAAGGTTATTATGGAATGTTTGAATAACACAAATTTTGGACCAGGTGCTTGGGTTGTGAATGGGAAGTGGGTACATGAGCACTATGAGGGGGACTCGTGTCGTTGCTCTCCATCACTTAGCACAGCTGGACATCATGGCCTCAGTGAAGTCAACCAAGTGTTTGCCAGTGACTTTGCTGGAGTCAGAATTTCCCCCCTGATCAGGAGCATCTGATGGAGACTTCAATGAGCTGGTGACCCACAACCATTTCAAGATAGTGATGTAGAAATGAAAAAAATCCACATCATGGGACTGATGTCATCGGCAGCCCAGGGAACCTGGTTTTCACTTTGGATTTTCTACTGAGTTTCCATTCCTGTTGCAACTATGTAGATAATATGTTAAGGCATTATTCTTAAAAAAATAAAGAATTTATTTCTTTAAGAGATGGGCAATTTGTAGAGGACATTTGTGTAATTTTGTGTTCTAAGTGTGATTTATATTTATAAATAAATTTGCATAAAGTCTCCAGTTCTTGATGTCATAGTTCTATTTTATCTTTAATTCAGATGCTAAAAAAAAAAAGTAAATTATTTTTACAGCTAAATAAAAGCTATACAAAGCTGCCAGGAAAGAATAATGGGATACACATTATGCCATGGAGCCATGATAAATCCAGCAGTACCATGGTTACAGTCAAAATGTGAAGCCATCAGCAACTGGGGAATATCAGCACATATAGATTCTTCTGACTTGAGGTAGCAAATTAATCTGAACAGGGAAAGCTCATAGGTCAGTGAGAGAAAATATCTACCTAAAAATAGACAGGTACCTAAAATGAGGAGGAGCTGTTGCTTTATATGGCAAGAGTTTATTAGAGATAGAAACCATCAGCCAGGATCTGTGTATGTGCTTTGCAGAAATGAAGATATCAGTGTTCCTGGAACATGGTGAGGTTAAAAAATTACTGGTAATGGTAGTACAGGCCTATAAAATACAGCTTGGTCATGAGGTGTGAAGGTGTATTTACACCCCCTTAGTCACTGTGGTAAAAGGCTTCAGTACCCTGGCTCCGGATTGACATTAAAAGATGGGTTCCCCTTGTTAGGAATCAACTCAAAGATGAGGAGATAATTACACAAAGGGAGGGTGTGGAGAGCCTCAGCTGATGGCAATTCCAGAAAGTAAATAAAAGGTGCATTGAGTGCACCTCCTCCTCTCTGGGTGAGGAGTCCTGAGTGTTGTTTCCCGTGGGCTGGTGCAAGTAAGTGTCCTGATTCTCTAATTTTTGTCTTGTTTCTGACTCTGATCCAGCAATGCTGGGGGTTTGTGTGGGGTTTTGCTCCTGAAAATGTCTGAGTTCACCCTGCTCTTTCAATAGAATGAAACAAAGCTGATGTGTAGAGTGCTGCTGACTTGTTGCTGTTCCCTGCTTGCTGAATTCCAGTGGTCTGGCTTTAGTTACACCCAATATTTGGGTCAAACAGCACCAAGGGTGGCTTTCCAGAAGCTAGGTGATGGCTACAGGGCTCTTTACAGGAGGAGGGGTACAGAAGCCCAGGCAGCAATGAGAGGCTCTGTTTGATGTATTGTGGATGATGGGCTGTTTAGGGTGTTTACAGGAGGCAGCTGGGATGAGTTTTCCTGTAGCACCTAAACTTTGTAGCCTCTGTTTGCCTTAGAGCTGTCACTGTCAATGTTTATTTTATGGAAAGAGTGTGTGGTGTATAGCAAATCTTGTGTGCTGGAGCCTGCTGGTCTTCCCCTTTGTATTTCCTCTTTTTAGGGAAAAAAATAAAAAAAAAACAATGGTTTGTGAGAAATTTTATATTGGCACCAGAAAGGATGTTGCATGATGCTGGGCATCTCTCTAGGAGGGTGCTGAGCCTTCTAAGAACTGAACCCTGTGATGCTCAGCTTTCCCAAGCGTGTGGACAACGGTTTGCAGTGAATAGGGACAGCCTAAAACTTGTGTCAAAAGAAATGCTTTGTTCTGCTGAATCAGGGCAGTGAATGCTTGTGCATCTCTGAGAGCGTGGACGGGCCTGTTGACTCCTAAGGACCACTCATGTGCTTTAATTGAGTATGTGCATGAATGCTTAACTGGTTGGGATCAGCATAAACATCCCTGAATGTCAAGCTCTCTTCTGTGTCTATTTTGTAAAGCTAATGACCACCAGACATTAAAAACCTGGTTCTGGTCTTTGGAGATGCTGAGGCATCTTATTTCATACTTTTAAAGGTGAATTCCTTCACATTAAAATGTCCTTACTTCAGAGATGCTGGGGCATAATAAAATGGAGAGCTGTAAACTTTGTACCCTTGGAAGTTTAAGTTGTTTTTTTTTTTAATGTCCATAACTTAAAAAAGGAAACACATAATGCTGCTTAGAAACATTTAAAAACAAAAAATCATGCTCAGCAGACAGTTCTTATGACAAGGCTCTGCCCAGAGTGAATTTTTATGCTTGAGTTATAAACCCTTGAAAAATGGGGATCCTAATGCAAAAGCTGACACAGCTTTAACTAAAGCAGCTCTAGTAAGTGCTGCTATAATTATTTGCTCATTAATTACAAATTTTGCAAGACACGAGAGTAACACAAATTGGAAAATAGGAATAATTATCAGTAATAACGACACAGAAGCTGGACACATTGAAAGTATCTTCCTCTTTAAATTTAATAATACCAAGACAGCTAGGAAACTAATAAGAAATACATAATTGAAAATTAACCTTGCAAATCTGCCGTTAATAAACCACGGTCCTCTTGCGTTACAATAATTTTACAGAGCCCTTAATTTGCATTTCAAGTGTTATTCCAGGTAGTACTTTGTGTGTTCACAACAATTAGTGTGTCTCTGAATTAAAACAAAGATACCAAGGTAGGGGTTCGCGTGGCTGCGGAGCACAGAGCAGCCTACGCTGTGGTTTTTAGCAGCTCGGATCGCGAGCGATTGGGAACCCAACGTACAATGGTGACTTTTGTGCCTGCTGTTAGGCCTGAATGCTGTTTTGTTGTTGTTGAATTCCAGCATTGTAGTGTCTGGTGCTTTCATCCCCAGCTTGTGTAAATACACCAGTTGGATCTCTCGCGCCTTCTCATCCTCCGAGGTGTGAGATTTGATTGCCCAGGGATGCTTGAGACCATCCAGCGTGTTGGTGATGGGTGGTGGGTGGTCCTTCAAACACTCTGCTGCTCTGTGTGTTTCCAGCATCCTGTTTGAGTGGTTTTGGTGGGTCTCATGGGAGTGCTGGGTTGGCTGAGGTGGGTGAGCTGGTTTAATGGAAGGGTGCTGCTTCATGGCAGGCTGGCACCTCGTGCTTGGGGGGTGCTGAGGGTTCCCCTTTCAAAGGGAAATGGTACTTCCTTAGGGAGGGTTTATGTCATTTGACTATGGACAGAAGGCTAAAAAATATCTGTTAATTGATTTTTCAAGGTGGGATGAAGAGAACTGTTTCATCAAAATGCAAACTGAGTCTCAACTGCTCCTTCTGAGTATCTCCTACTCACAGAGTAAACCTGATGTACATTGCTGCCTGCTCCTTGCACTCAGTCACGGGAAGCTTGCACGTTTGTAGCCAAGAAGTGTTTAATCATTGTGGAGTGGTACCTACTGAGCTGTGAGCACTCAGCTGAGAAAAGAGGATGGGCTGTAACAAAGAGGAAGGTCGCCCTGGCTGCAGCCATGTGCTTATATCGGGTTGATAATGGCAGTGGAGGGTTTCAACCTTGTGTATGGCCAAGCAGCTTTAAAAAAAAAAAAAATAACCCAGAGACCTACAGTGTTTGGCATCAGAGAGGAGGAACATTGTACACAAACAATTGGGTTAAGAGTGTGCACTCCAAACAGCGTTTCTGCACAATTCCAACCTCCATCGAGGGCTGCATGTAAAATGTTGGCTTCTTTGTGCAAACCCACAAATCCTAGGGAAAAGGCCATTAGGGGTCAGCAATTCAGCTGTTTGTCTGCTCACTTTATGTAAGAGGTTAGCAGCAGTATGCTTTTTGTCCAAAGCCAGCAATAGCAGGAACAGCTTGTTTCTGAAAGGGCTGTGGCTCCCCTAGTAGTGATAGAAGAAGAGGTCCTGAAATAAACCTCGGATGTGGATAGTCTTTGATTTGACCTTTTGTCCATTTATTTGGCTATAAGTGTATGCTTAGCACAGCATTTGACCCCTGTCTCTCCCTTCCCTAACAGTCCCTAGAGCTCAATCACCACCAGCACAGATGGTTTGCCCACCTTTTGGTAGGTTTTGGGAAAATGCTGCAGTGTGGGATGATGAGGTTGGTTGAAGGAGGCTGGGATGTTGCATGGAAAGGCAAATGACCTTGGAGGCTCTGGGTGAAGTCCAAGGGGCATTGCAAATCTCCATAGCTTTAGCCCATTGGGAGGAGAAGGGAGTATAGAATCATAGAATCATAGAATTTTTAAGGCTGGAAATGATCCCTAAGATCATCCAGTCCAACCATTAACCTACCACCACCAAGTCTACCCTATAGATGGTGATGTCCCCCTCCAAACACCTTTGAAATCAGTGTACGTTCCTGTTTGGGTTTTTTTTTAAGATGTTAGATGAGCTTAAAGTTTCTTCTGCTTTGGGGTGGGAAACCATAGAAATCTCAAAGTGGTGCAGTAGTGCTTATTTGCATGAATTGATGCGATGAGAGCTTTGGTCCATGAAGCTTTGCTCTGGAAATGGAGAGGAGGATGGGTGTTCCTCAGCTTAACTTTGGTGAAGATGTAACTGTTCCATTTGTGAATGCAAGAATTAACAGCATGGAGTCAAGACATAACCCAGTAAAGGACTGAAGGTGCAGCTTCCCTCCCAGGTAGCTGCAACCTTGAGAAAAAGGAAGATGGAGAATACCCTGTCCTCCATGTGAAAAACTGGAGGCTCTGGGAGAAACATGTCTCTTAACGATGCTCCTGCAGCAGCTTCTGCTAGTGATTCCTGATCAGTATTCTGTTCATCACCATTCTCTCAAGGAAAGACATAAAGGAACAACTTAGCCAAAAGGAAGCTATTTTTAGAAGATGGAGGGATGATTTTTTCCCCCTCCCTGAACCACTCTGCTGTTATTTATGTTGCGTAGCTCCTGAGTTATTTATTTCAGCGGAGCTGATGCAAAGTGGGACGGTGTTTAATGTGTGGAAGGATGTTGGAATCCATCCTACAGCTGTCCTTGCTATTTCAGGGCTGGGCTTTGATAGTCTTTCCAACCTGCAAATTGGATGGTGCTTCTTGGACGCTGCTGAAGCGCAGCTGATGGCGAGGGGAGTTGCTCGTCTCCGGTCCCTTTAGTGCGCTGACTGTGCTGCTGCACTCTGTCACCGCAGTATATTCTAACCTGCCACTTAACTCACACACATGTGCTTTTTTAAAAAACTCTAAAAGGCAACTGATAATTCAAAGTGTGCTCCAAGGTAAAAATAAAAAATGTGATACTTTCCATCGATCAGAGCTAATTTATGCGAGCCGGGCTCGGCTCGCCACGGCAGCAAGGTATCAACGGTGACATCATCGAGCGTGAGCTCTGCCAACCTGGGGAGCGTTGGAATGACAATGGAGTGATTTAACTATTATGATCTCACTTCATACTTAAAATGTAGCCTAACCTGTAATTCAGGGTTATGTGAAGTAGATGTTATGGAGTTATTTCAGAAGAGATTTTTGACACAAACTTTGCAGTTAAAGGAAATGTTTGAGTGACACCCATGCTACATGGGCTGCTACGCTGCAGGGCTGGTGGAGATCTCTTCAGAAAGGGAAATGTACTGTGGAATGTTTTCTATTTTATATATATCTCTGTGTGTGTCAATAGACACACACATAAAAGGGGGAAAAATTCTGGCATGTTGTCTTAACCTTTCTGATACGAAAACATCACAGGAGAAGAAAATTACTTGGATCAAACAAGTGTAGCTGTGGCTTTTAAATCCCAAGCCCCATCATCCTCACAACTATGACAACAACAAAGTACTGTGGATGTCACGGGTGATGAGTTAGAACTTTTAACACCAATTTTAGTTTCCAACCTTTTTTGGTTTATTTTTACAGAAATAGTGCTGAAGGGACCTCATATTCTATGAGGGAGGTATTGCAGCTTGTCTGAAAAAGCGTCAAGTAAAGCAGCAGGGAAATAAAAGCGTGTTTTACCTGATGCCTTGGCTCCCAGTGTGCAGCCAATGAGGAAGGATGTCCTTTCCCTGTCCATGCCTCAGTGCCAGCTTCTGTAGTGGAAGCCTTCAGTTGACTTTCTCATTTATGATGATGCTAATAATAACTAAAAAATAAGGTTTTTGTAGTTTAGTGCATGATGAGGAGAGGCAGAGCATGGGCTGAGTGTAGTGGTGGAGAAGAATATCTGAGCTAACAATGCCTGAGCTGTAGAAGAGTCTGGCAAAACAGTAGAGGATGAGGAGGAACCTTCTAGTAAAAAATGTTAGGCAAGACTCTTCGCTGCTTTAGGGTGAAATTTGGTGGGTGTAGGAGGGTTTAGTTGCTACCCTTGTCCAATGGCAGTAGGAGGTTGGGATGAATGAACCAGGAAAATAAACTTCAGGCAGTTTTTTGGCCATGTCTTGATTCTGTAGACATGTGATGGTGTGGGGGTGACATCAAACTGGGTGAAAGTAGTCAATAAGTTGAACAGGACTGCTCTCCAACAGAGTATGAGCAGGCTGGGGAAATAAGCAGACAACCCTCATGAAGGCCTTCATAGACAGTGTGAAGTCCTGCACCTGGTTTGGGGTGATTTAGACTACTCTGGAGGCTGGCTGAGGAGCAGCTTTGCTGGGACCTGGGAGTCCTGGTGGAGAAGCTGAACAGGAACTACCAATGTTTCTTTGCAGTGAAGAAGTAAATACTCAAAGTACTTAAATGGAAGAGCCCTTGAAGCTGGTACCATTTTCAACAAGGAGTTCAACCAGAGAGCCTTTAGAGCCCCCTTCCAAACAAAATTATTCCATGATTAGTTAACAGACCCCTTTGCAGCTGCCTTTAAAGGCAGGAAGGAATAATTTTGGGGTAAGTTTTTTCTCTAGGAATGGGGTATTGTTTGCACCTGCAGTTCAAAGTCTAAGATTTGCAAAGATTCATTCTTCTTGACCTTAAGGGTCAGTGTTGCTGCTCCTTTTTGTGGAGAAACAGGACAATGAGTGTCCCAGAAAGAATGTGGTCAAGCCTTGAATCTGCCAACTGCCCTGTTGTCTGGGAAAATGGCCTTTTTCCCTCTCCAAGACTCATGTTCTGTGTCATGAAGCTATATCTGGTTGCTCTTTGCTGGCCACCAGCAGCCCACACTCTAAAGAACATTCTGGTGGTTACTTGGCATGCCTGAGGCTGAGATGTTTTATACTTGGGGAGGGAGGATGGATTTCATTGGGTAAAGCTTTTTGCATCTGTGATTGAAAATGTTTTGCCAAGGCATTTTCCATGTCAGTGGAATGACCTTGTCACTGATATAAGTATGTGTCAAAAGCAGTGGTTATTACTTCAGGTGTTTAGGGTATAGACACAGAAGAACTGATCAGCCATAGCAGCCTTTTGGTTGAATCTGGATAAGGCAAGGAAAAAGCATCTCTGCAAATCCACAGTTTGAGCACTGTTAGTTTAACTGCTACTTCAGGATTTTTTTTTTCAGCCCAAAATGAGTTTCCAGAGGTCCTCAGAGCTAATAGAATATTTTTGGGGTTTTCAGTCTGAGTTGAAGCTGTTAGAAAACACCCTTTGTTCCTGTATTGATAGAAACCCAGTATTCTCCTTTCTTCCTGCTTGGCCTCCCCTGCCCTGGATGCAACGGGAGTAAACACAGTAGAAGGATTTGTATTACCAACAAAGAAAAACAATTGCAGCAGTGTTCAAACTCACAAGGTTTGAGGATTGTAATCGGTGTTTATCGGGGTGGGGGAAGGAGGGAATATTTATCCCGCTGCATTCGGGTGCTCCGCTTGCGTTATCCACGCTTATCACAAACGGACAAATGTTTTCCCATATCAAGGAAATATTTGTGATCCATTCCAAAAATAGCCCAGAAGCCATGAAATACCAGGAATAGGCTTCCCCCTCTAGTGGCAGCAGGAGGAAGAGACGGATTGCTCAGACCAGGTAGCTTCACATCCAAAAATAAAAGAGCACATGAGGCAGAAGATCTGTTTGCCTACAGCTTCAAAGAAAGGCTTGTATAGCCCAAAATACCTGCACCTTCATGGCTGTCTTTAGTCAGTGAAATCCTTGCAAAACAGTTGTAAAAACAAGGATGTTTCTCTAATTTTTAAAATGACCTTGAGGCTCAGAGTACAAGTGAGGCAGGTTGATAAACACAAATGCTGCTGAGTTTGGTGTTGGGAGAACCATGGGGCAGATGCTGTATTTAGGAGTAACTGTCAGAGCTCGGTCAGTGTCTGTCCCTGCAAACAGTGCCTTGAGCCTGGTAGCTGTGGAGAGGGATGGGTGAGAATTGTCTTAGTGGTGTTTGGCATTTCAGTCTTATACAGGGAGGGCAAAACATACCTTGTCTATAGGCAGAGGAGCCTGACCGCTACCTATATGTCACATTAACTGCAGTGACCCAAATCTACCACTTCTGTCCTATTTCTGCTTTCCATCTCCTGTTGATGCCTTCACCTGAGAAGAGCATAAACCCACTAATACTTGGCTTAGACTTGGGTGTAATGTTTGATGGAAGGAAGCTGCTTGACACACTGGATCCCCAGCTGAGTCCCTGCTGTCAGTGGCTTCATCCCCATGACTCTGTCAATGCTGCCTGTATTTCAGGAAAGTGTTACTTTATTAGAGATTACAGGAATGAAAGGAAAGGTTGAAGCAGCACCTTAAATTCAGGAGAATGTGTCCCTCAATCTCTATGGTGCTGAAAGTACCAGTCAACTGAGGGATGTGAGCTGTTTTCAAGAGAAATCCCCCAATTGCCCTGCAGCTGGGCTGAAGCTGATAATAGAACAGGTGGTAGAGTTTACCTTTGTCTTGTGTGGGACAGCTGCAGAGGTGTCCCTTGCTGGGCTGGGGGATGTGTGGAATCTTGTCTACCTTCTTGGGGAAGTTCCATCTGGGAGTGAAGAGCTCTGGCTCGGGAAAGGCCAAGGAGGAAAATATGACCAGTGTCTGTAAGTGCACCTTATTACATGCATGGTGTCTACTGGGACACAGGAAGCATCAACCTGACCTGTGAGGTCATGTGCATTACCCTATGACCTTCTATCAAGGAGAAACTTAGTGAGCTGAGAGTGAAATGTGAGCACTGATCCCTCCAGCTGGGGTTGTGAATTAACAAGGCAAACTAATTGTGGCTTTTGTCTGTGAAAGTTGTCCATGTCTTTTGCCTTTTCTAAAGCCTGTTGATTTGGAGCCTGTTTCATATTAGGACTTCCCAAGGAAAGAACTTATCATAGGAAGTCTTGTGTGTGCCTTCCAGGTGGTTGTGGCTGGCTGAGCTCGTTGGGGAAACTCTTGGTGAAGGGTCAGGTTTGCCTGCCACCATGTCCTCAGGACCAGGGCAGCTTGCTGCAGGTGTTTGCCTACCAGCCATCATGTCACTCTGGAGGTTCCTTAAGATGTTAATTAGTGACAGCACTGAAAACACATGGGGACTCCCAACTTCCATGCTCTTCTTCCATGAGAAGATAAGTCTTATTTTTTAATTTATTTTTTTTAATAATAAGGCAATAATCCAGTCTGTTAAAACTGTTACTTCTTTGGATAATATTGTGCCCTTGCTCTGGCAGGTACCTGGACAGCTTTTTCCTGCCTTTTTCTGTTCAGTACCTGAAAACTGCTCTGATTTTATTTTACCTCCCTGTAAAGTTTCCTTTCATCCACTGCCTTTGCTTTTCTTATCACTTTTTATGCTCTCAACTTCATTATGCAATTGTTCCAATCCTGTCCTGTATTTGATGTTTTATAACTGGTGTCTGCCTTCTCCCCCCTCCCCCCCTCCCCCTGTTGATTACTTCTACACTTCTCTGTTCCTTCACACTGGCTTTAAAAATAAAATAGAAAAAAACCAACTTGAACATTCCCTGTGCAATTACTGCGAGGAGGTACACATAACCCTTGGGCACACATTAATTTATTTTTGAACACTTTCTATTTCTTCCCTGTCCTTTCTCTCCCAACTTTATCATGCTGAGCTTCTCCCTGAACTGAGTCTCCCAACTTTGCTCTGCTACAATCTAATCTACTCGTTTCCCAAGCTTTAGTTGAACATTAATCCTAGTGAAATCCTTGGAGACTTTGGTCTTGATTTCCCCCCGCCCCCCTGTGCCTTCATCACCAGTTGTAATGGCTGTTACAGGAGCCTTGCTCAGGAAAGCCATCCTCTTCCCATGCTTCAGATGCTGACAGTAACACCTGCAGCCAGGATCCCATGGCAGGACTAAGTGGGTGATTTCAACAAAAATAATGGGGGCAGGAGCAGAGGAGGTGCTTCTGGTGCCAGATGTGGATAGCTAAGCAGTAGGAGCACTGGGGACATTCCCACTGCTTCCACCTCTCCCAGGGCACAGTGTTCCATGGGGAAGGTTTGTAGGGCACATGCCATGGAGCAGAAGTGATCATGGATGTGTTCCTCAAAAAGGAGTGGAGCATTTATTTAGGTCATGCTAGAGTGGAAGTGAAAAATACCTAAAACTGCCTTAGTAGTTTCCCCCGTGGTCTGGCAGTGGAGGAGGTGGGGAGCTTGTGGAAGGTTGGTTGCTGCTGCTTAGTTGTGTCCATGGTGCCAAGCCTGGAGTGGGTGGGTGGGAGCACAGCAGGAACCCATGACTGGTGTCCCAGGGGATCACCATGCTGGGGTGGTGGGGGTGTGGGATCACCTGCACGAGGTGCTGGGACATGGATCTCACCATATGCCAACGGCATCATGTGTCTTCCATAAATTCTGTTTTACAAAGAGCTAAATTAGACTGCTAGGGGTAAAGTCTACATCTACAGGGGACTTGAAACAGACTCCAGATGAGCCCTGGAGTTTCTAGACATGTAAAACTGTTTCCTGAAAGCCACCAGTGTCTATCTCCATCACACATTCCTTAACACCAATACAACGTTGTATTGATTATGTGGCTGAAACTTTCTGAATGTATTTACCTTTTGTTATTATAGGTAATTAACACATCTAATAAAATATTGACTGCAAGTGGCCTCACCAATGTCATGGCTTATTAAGCTTTGGGTTTTTTTACATAGTGTTCCTTTTCCTCTCCATTGAATGATTGCATTCATTTGTTTATCGTAATATGTGAGTACATATATTTTGGAAAATAAAATTGAAATGCCAAGTGCTTTCAAGAAACACTTTCAAGCACAGTAAATGATGTATCTGAGCATATTTAATTTTTTATAAAGTGCAACATGAAAACATGACTTACCTTCATTGCTTTTTCTTTTCTACCTCCCACCTACCGCATTTCTCCTCAGAAAGGCAGCAGACAAAACGAAGAATGAGGATTTCTTGTGTTAAATGAAAGCAACTTACAGATTTTTTTTTCCCTTTGGCATTAAATCTCAAGGGAAAATTTGCAGGCAGAATGCATGCTTTCTGTTCACATTGAGAAAGTATTCTTCACAAGAAGTATTAGGAGAGGGGGGAAAGATCTAATTGCAAATGTTGGGTCTCACAATAAATTTTTCTGCAGTGTGTTTGAACTGATTAATCTGTCAGGTTTTTTTCAGTAGAGTACAAAATTGGATCAACCCACATCTTGCTTATTTACATGGTCAGCTTTAATTTATCATTAGGTATGCTGAGTACCAAAGCTTTTAGTGTGAAAGATGCCTCTTTCACTTAGTGGCTAATCATTTAGAGGAATATGCTTTTAAAAATATATGTAGTACCTTGCCATGACCTAACTTCAAGAGGAGAAACTTCCTCCAGCAGAAGGATTAGCGCTATCTGGTGGCTTTATTTCTTTAGTCATTAGTTCAGTGGCCAACTTGGCCAAAAGTTGGCTGTGGTCTGAAATCAGGTACCTGACCCAGCAGAAATGTTCTGGGTTTGGCTCCCCTTGGCATTAGATCCCTTTGTGTCAGGTAAGTCAGTGGGATTTAAATGCATATCACTAATACTCTTTAGTTTCAAGACAAGAACAAACAATTCAAGGCAGAGACTGAAAGAATTGGGGATCCATTATGCTTGGATGGAGGTGCTGGGACAGTGACAGCTGTCTAATGAGAAAGACTATGCTGAAAGCTGGACCTGAGCTTACCAAACTAAAGTTTAAAGGTAAAACCTTTCCATTAATGCATCACTCAACATGGAATAAGGGCAGTACTGGGCAGCATGGGTTGATTTTTTGTGCTAAATGTGGAAAAACTGGGCTTCCCATAGCTTGAGTTGGGATTTGGTTCAGTCAGCGTGTCCACCTGCGCTTCAGAGCTATCGTCACCATAGTGGGATCTCCTCCCCAGCTCCTGCTGAAGCTCAGTGTCACTTACCAGGGCATGGCCAAGGTCAGTCAAGGAGTGAGATAGGAGGGATTTTTACTCTACCTCTTTTTCCAAAGCCCACAGTGGGTTTTGTACATGTGCTGTTGAGCTCCGCTGCTCTAGATTTGTTTCTTGGCATAGAGAAGTGTTGCATATTGCACAGCTCTTCCTCTTTTTACTAAAAAAAGCATGCTTAAAAACCAAAACACCCCCCCCAAAAGTAAATGTTGCATTTTTAATGCTTTATTTTTGTGTGCAACAATCTAAAGTAGTATCTATAAGCTTCAATTTTGGAAAGGATTAATGAAGATGCTTTCAAGGCCTATCATGCAGCGCAGAAGCTGCTGGAAAGAAAAACAGTGATCCAGAGGCATTTAGGTATTCTCTGATGCCTGGAGTTGAAATACTAGTTGATTTTTTATTTTTTTGGCAACTTTTCTTCTTGGGGAAAGAACTTCTGAGCGCAATCAATTAAAGAAAGGATCTGATTTGCTTTGTAATTGTTTTTCTGTCTGTATGAATGATGTAAGGGCATATTGGAAGAATTTACTTCACTACTCTGTCTTTTCTAAAATAACAGGTTTACTGGTTGATTTATGGGTTGTTTGTTTTGTTTTTGTTGTTCTGTCTGTAGGTGAGAAAAAGGTTAATTTGCTTGAGAAATCATGTCTATGCCAGAGAAGGTCAACTTGTTCCATCATCATGTACTGCCATTGGAGGCTGACCTGAACCCAAATACGATGGTTTAAGGGAAGAATTAGGCATCCTGTTTTTCTCTATGCTTTTCCCAGCATTTGTTTTTCTCCTCTTTTGTCATGGTTTCTCAGAAAAGGCAGGAGGGTGTGACTCGGGTTGGCTGCTTGTATCCTCTCTGAATTTCCTGCTGTTCCTTATAAAGTTGTATTTTTGACATTCTGCTTCAAAACCTTCAAATTTAGCTGTGCCTGAGCCAGGCTCATGGCATCTCTCCTCCCCTGACTGATCAAAAGTCAAAATATCAAGAAGTGATTTGTGAACTGTGATAAAAGCAGTGATGTGCACATCTAACAGTTGGAGAAGACAGGGATTATTAGCTTGGTCCATAAATGCAAGAACAGAGCAGCCGGTGTGGTTCCTGGGGATGTCCCCAGCTGCTCTTCACAGAGTCCCAGAACACGAGGAGTTGGAAGGGACCACAAAAGATTTAGTCCAACCCCCTGCCTGAGCAGGGTCACCAGCTTAAATCACACAGGAATGTGTCCAGAT
>VXBZ01002181.1:177211-204700 GCA_013399135.1 Heliornis fulica | reverse complement strand
CTCCCCCAGCCTGTCCTCATAAAGGAAGATGTTCCATTCCCTCCATCACATTGGTGTCCCTGTGCTGGGCTATTTCAAGGAGTTCTATGGCCTTCTGGAACTGAGGGCCCCAGAACTGGACACAATATTCCAGAATTGGACTCTCTCTTGGCTGCTTCACTGAACTATTTCTATAGAGCACAAATGGTGAATGACTATGGTGTTGTTGGAGTTTAAGCCTTTTGTGATGCCATAAAACCTAATTAAAATCGTGGGATTTCACATTGTGGGTTTTCTTTTTTAATATTAATGTAACAGACTTGGTGTCTGGTTCCCTGCTCTATCACCCACTGCTCACTGCAGCTGAATGTGAAACATCAAAGTGCTTTTGAGTCTCTTCAGTATTATTTGGTGGTTTGTTTTATTTTTTTTCCTGCTCCTTTTTTCTTTTCCTTCACATGTTTAACTTCATGTACATAATACATAGTTTTAGTATGTCTGTTCATCATGTGTCAGCAGAGCAGTGCTGATGGAATAGTTTCAGGGTGAGGATTTAAAAGAATTGTTAAGTCTTATAGAAACAACTTTGTTTCTGTTTTCTGGATATGTGGTGAGGTTAAAAGCTGGTTATTTGAATTCCTCTGCATATTTCACCCATGTTCATTTTATAAGGTTATTTAAGTATTATTATGTTTTGATCTCAGTATGCTCCCCCTTTCCTCACCCTTCTTATATAACTAATTGCAATAAGTCTGTAACTTTATTCTTGCAGAGTGATAATTTGCTTGCTTGCAGGTCTGGAAAGCTGCTCCTGGGTTTAAATGGAGTAAATAAACTCTCAGGGCACAGAAACCACACGTCAGTTTGCGACTCTAAAGAGTTTAATTTAGGAAGGGAAAATAAAATCTGTGGTATCCTTAAACTAGGCTTGTCATGGTATTAATTGCATGTATATGGCAATAGATGCTGATTTGGGATATTAGTCTGTGTGTTAAGTGCTGCTTGTTCAGATCCCACAAGCTCAATGAGCCCCAACATGCTGTGTCCATGCTGCACTCATCCTGCAGCTATGGAGTGGTGCTGGGACCATCCCAGTCCCACTTTGACTAATTTAGTGGCAACTAAATGCTAATTCAGTGGTGATAGGGGCATGTTGGTTGTGTATGAATTTGAAACAGCAAGTCAGTAGGGTTCTCTCTGTATGGGTGTAGTTTTGGTGTGCTCTACGTTGTTTCCTGCAAGACTCATGGAGGAAAAAGAAGGAATTCAAAAGAAGTAAAGGCTTTTTCTAGCTAGCTTTATTCCTAGGGTCTTGCTTCAGGCTTTTGTGGATGTGCAATTGGTATTAAGGTATGAGGGATGCTGCAGTGGGGACTAAAGAAAAGAAATACTTTTTTTTTTCCCTCTACCAGTAAAAGTATGTAAATTATGATGGGAATTTGTCTGGATAGAAACAAATGTCTTAATTTACTTCCAAGGGCTCCCAAGACTTCAGGATCTTCAACCTTTTCAGGTATAAAACCCCCTGCAGTAAGAGGCACGCTTAGAGAATTTTACATAATTTACTATTTTTGATGAAAAATAGCATTGAAGTGACACCTGAGGCACCACATCCATTGCACTTTGATAAGAGATGGAAGTTGGTCCATCCTGCTCTTGGCATTTATTAGGACTGATTCACAGGACAAAGCAGTGGCTGGGAAGAGTTAGTTATATGGTAACTTCTGGAGTGGCATAACTGGAAATCAGGGAGTCTTTTGTAGCTTTAGGCTTCAGTACATCATTACAAAACTCTGGTGGTCTCTTAATGAACTTGCAAGTCAAAACACTTTCTTTTTGTTAGTTTCTTATATGTTTTATTCTTAAAATCTTTATTGAAGTAGTTCTTAGAACATTTTCAGAATAAGTGATTAATTTAAATATGTTTCCATGCCCACTTCAAATTTTAGGGATAGTGTACAACAAACAGTAGTTCCTAGAATAGCTTTTAATGACCTGCAGAATGTTTCCCTTTGCTTTTCCCCTCCTCTGTATCCTCTATATCGCATCCTGTTCAACTTGGATATGCACATGCAGAAATGTCACGCATCCAGGGGCAATCAGGCCTCCCCTGTCCTTGAGCCTTTGCAGAAAGGATGTATGAGTTGGGATTTTCAGTCACATATAAGGGAGTTTATTGCTGGTGGAGTATGCATAGATCAATATCCAATATAGCTGTAAACATATGTCCTTCAGACATACCCTGGGTGCCCTTCATTGTGAGCAGCCTGGCCGGCAGCTCACTGAAATACCAGGTTACAGCATCCCAGCAACGATAATAACGTCTTTATGGTTCCCTCAGCCTGGGGTTTATCAAAGCAGATGGTCACAGGTGAGACCTGCATTTCTGAGCCATAAAAGTTCACCTGCTGTTTGGAGGCTTTAGGGTGAAATATTTAGGAGAGGGTCTTATCCCAATATTCCACTGAGTTTTTACATTACTGGCCTGTAGAAGCAACTGCTAGTTTTTTTTAGGAGGATAAAGGGTGATATGTGTGGGTCTCTGGTGTGTTGATGGAGACAGTCCATGGAGATCCAGCATGTAAGGTCAGCTGGGTTATGATATGCTCTGTTAATTAGCATCTTCCAAGGAAGTTATGCAAAGTCTGAACTTTCTGATTTAATAAACTACAGTTACATAATGCTGTATCTTTGGGAGATGGGTTTTCCTACCACACACTAAAAGGCATCTGCATCTCGCCTCTACATTGGAGGTTGCATATACCTTCCACATAAAACCCAGGGGGGGAAAAGTGTGGTTGGTTGTTAAGACTGTTCAGGTTAAGCTGTTGCATGTGGGATAATTTTTGTGTTGCTGTATGATCTCTCACTCTGTTTAAGATTGCTTTAGGCTGGACAGGGAGGGTTTGTTGGGGTCTGAGGGCTGTCAGAGCTATGAATGTTTTTCTTGTTACTGAGAAAAGGCTTTATCCAAGCGCTTACCGCGCGCTGGAAGGGCTGTGCACAAGAAATAATTGCCAGGGAATAAAACTGCTGGCAGTTCTCATTTAACCTACTTCCATGGCACATACTTCAAGTGCCATACAAGCCTAAACAACCCTGAAAATAAAACAGGGATTTGTTTCCTTCAGTGTGAATTTCCCAGTTTGAGATGTCTTGTCAGGCAGGCAGAAATAATTATTACTGGGAGAAGATGGGAATTCTTCCCTCAAAGATATTAATTCATTCCTTCGCCAGGAGAACAATTAATGACAACTCACTAATGGCTGCAACATTTTATTTTCTATTTCCAGTGGTATGTGCAGACCCAGGCTGCCTGGGTACTCCCTGCCTGGCCCCAATTACTTTGGCAGGGAGGCACGGTATGCTGCGGGGACCGGCGCTTCCCCTGGCAAAGCCGTTCCCAGCCAAGAATAGGTCTGAGCTGTTGGCATGCAAGCAATGCATCCGAGCAGCGCTGGGTAGCAGGGATCGCTGATTGTTTCCAGCAAAGGAGTGGCAGTTGTGTTTTAACTATGTAATTAATTACTGCAGATTGGAGGGAGGGGGAAGAGGGAAGAGGGGAGAGAGAGTATTTGAGTTTCAGGGAGGATGGGAGACTTCCCAATTGATCAAACATTTCCCTGCAAGACAAAATCAAGATGAAACATGCAAGGGGGAAAAAGAGGATTTTAAAAACAAATCTTGCAGAGAAGAAAAAATAAAGGGTACCCTAGTTGCCTTCTCAAGGCTTTTGCCATGAGCCTGTGGGCAGATTGATGATGGAACAACCAACAACCTCCCAGGATTTGGCTCATCACTTTTGAAGTGACTTGTGTGCAGCTGCAAATGCACACGTGGGATGTTTGGTCAGATGAGGGACAGGGAAGGTGTCTGAGGTGGGATGAATGGTGTCTGTGATGGTTCACATCATGCTTATGCAGAAGGAAAAGCTCATGTGTTGTGCCTTGGACTGCCATAGAGGTTATAGTCTATAACCTATGGCTGGGAGAGACCCAAGTATCTTGTTCTGTTCTCCAGTCCTTGGATCCCACACAGCTGCAGGTCTGGGTTTGAAAACAGCCACTTGGCCATTCTGGAGCCTTGTCTCCTGGGGCATCCACCATCACAATTGCCAGGGAAGGGGGCAATAAACAGCCTCCATGCTTCAGCACTGGGAAACCCAGTGACTTGGTTGGCAGCAGCCCTGAACGTGGCCAAGAATCATGTCCAAGCTGTTTAAAATAAATCTTGGTGGATAAATTTGGGAGCTTAATAACCCAGAGATGTCAATGGAGGCTGAGAGTCTTTTGCATCCGTTGAAAACATGACTTTTAATGAATTACCTCTTCTGACTTGAAAGGAGAAAGCCCCAACGTAGCTAATAATGAAGTGATTATCTGTAATAATGTGCTGCACATTTTGAAGTGAGCAGTATAGGTGCAGGCCAACCAGGAATGAATTTATACATTTATACATATATATAAAAGTATAATTTATGATTTAATTACAGTTCTAAAAGCAGGAACCCAGAGAAGGAACATAATACCCTGATGTTTGCATTACTCTTGCAGAAGGAAACATCCAGTGCTGGCTTTTAGCTTATGTTAATTAATGGCTTCTGTGTAATTTATTTCTTTGCTGCCTTTTCGATTACCCTGCTATGGCTGATCTTGGGAAGCAGAGGAGAGAGTCGGAGTTCAGGAAGGAATCGCTCCTCATCCCAAAAGTGCTGCTGTAGCAGAAACAGCCTTTGATCCCAGAGGGATGGTTGGGAGATTTAGGACTTGCAATGTTCCCATTGCTGAATATGTAATTTGGGTCACTGAACTATGTTTTGGGGGAAGATACTTATCTCCTCCACTTCTTGCTGATGTCATGTGCTGGGAAATCAGATGCTAGAGTGCAAAAATACATGAGAGGCCAGACTTAAAATGGCATAAAATATAAATGTCTCCGTGACTGACTGTGCTGTTTGTGACAGTGGGTGTGGGGCATCAGGGTCACGTCGCTTCTGTAGTTCATTGTCCTGCTCCATCCAAATTCTGATTTAAATTTTAAAAATAACAATAATAAAAAAACTTATTGCTGCCTTTGTTTAGCCTCTATACATGTAGGGGATGAGCAGAAGAACCAGAAGCACTTTGTCCTTCTTGCCGTGTAGAGCTCATTTCTGTTGCAACACCTCTGTTAAAGTTAGGGAAGCTGAGGGGGTGTTCAAATCAGATGTTTTCCCATGTTTACAAGGTTAATTCAACCCCAAATCATCCTCCTGAGGAGAACAGACTCACAGGTATGTGACTGTGGGACTGCCACAAGAAAGTGGCAGAAGAGCCCAGTATGGCTCTGGTGGCTGTTTGTGTAAATCAGGTTTCTTTAACCTTTGGGAGTCCTTACTCTGGAAAGCATTAATTAAATCATTTCATTGTTAAACACAGTCATTGGCTGATGGGGAAGCACCTCGCAGCATCGGTCTGAGGTGAGCTCTCCTCTCCCACACTTTGCTGGGCCAGCTAAAAAGAATTCAGATGTTGATGGACTTGCTAGAAAAGTCTACTTGGATTTATGTCGTTCTCCAAACTCTTTTCCTTCCCCTTCCCCACCCCAGGAACCTGATGAGTTTTTACTTACAGGAAAATTAACAGGGAGTAAACTTGTAGGAAGATATGCACGTGCTTATCTTACTTGTAAAAGCACTCAGGAGTTTTACTGATATTAACATTGCAAATTTAAATAACTGATTAAAAAAAAAAACAAACCAAAATCTTATTTTTGGGTAGCAAAAGAAAAATATTGCTCCTGGGTACCTTGTCAGGCTTTGCTCAGAAAGCAGGGAGAGATAAATATTTTTTTCTGGAGTCTATCATGGAACCAAAAAAATTTTCTTTTTCCCCCTCTGCAAAATTTCGATAAACAGCGATCTGTAATGCAGCTGTGAGAAATATCAATTGCTTTTGCTAGCTGGTATTAGCAAACCCTAACTTAGAGCAGCAGCTGATGCCAAGATAGTGATCTGGACTTTGCAAATCAATCTGTTTGTAGCTGCTGCCGTTCTGATACTTCAGAGCTCTGAGTTCACATTTTTCTGCAGGTTTATAGCTGAGTCCAACCCCACTGTATCTATAAAAGCAACCAGCTTTCTAGTGTTGTGGTTCTGGATGACATATTGAACAATATAATTCAGTGTACCCACAAATCAATAGTAGTTCCCATTTTCAGTGAAATTTTGAGATTTCAACAAGCTTGGAGCAAGATTTCTGGGTTTCTCTTCCTGATCTTTTCCCCCCAATTCTTAAAGATGTACATACTGTAAGAGCGATTGTATAAATAATACACATCTATAGGCATTACAAATGCACATATTTGTATTTGTTATATACATTACTTGAATGTACTTATTTGTGTTTCCTAATGGCTAATTAATTTGGCAAAAGCTCCCAAAGCTAATGATGTATATTGCATTAAATTGCATGCTAAATCAAAGATCCCATCCTAGAATTTACTGCGACGTGTTAATTGCCGAGGTTATCGTCAAGTAGAAGGTATCTGCAGCTTGGCATAATTCCTCTTTCCTAACAACTCTCTTCCTCCTGAAACTTACAGGATTTACAGATGAGTTGATCCCAGATCACCTTTGTACAGCAGTTAATTATTAGCTCCTGGGCCTGGCTTTAAAATTACCTTCTCGCTCCTTCAGTCTTGGCTTTAAAAGCAGGTTTAAGATGATGGAATATATTTGCTGCCGAGGCTGCTGCATTGGAGAGTCTCAAACCCCGTGCTAGACGCTTCCAACGTACCTCAGAGTGAAGCTGTCGCTCTGAATTTGTCTCTCTCAAGAGCAGATTAAAGCGATAATTCTTCAGCAGTTGTGGCATAAATACTGTTGGTAATCTCCCTAATAGACAAAAGGCACAAATAACCACTGGTTTCAAATAAATTTGCAGACTTTCCCTTTTCTTCATTAGCTTGCCAGGCTGAAAGAAAAAAAATCATGTCCAAAATAATTAGCGATGTCATGGAGATTTCGCCTCCCCCCCCCTCTCTCCCCATGTCTGTATGAAGGCTGAGGATTTCAAACAGCAATTCAAAGTGTCCCTGCAACTCTTTAAACACACTTCTGGCTGCGGGCAGCCTTTCTGCATAAACACCGGTACGGTAGGGTGGAAAATAAACATTTGAGATTATTCACCAGGAAAAAAAAATAATAAAATATTGAAGCTCGTATTCACTGAAACGAGAGTATAATTTTCCTGCTGGGGGTGGGGAGGGAGAGCAGGCACATCCAAAGGTTTTCTGTTTCATGCTGCAGCTATATATATATTGAACATGTATCTAGTAATTTATTTGGGAAAACCTTATCTCTCAATATACTTTTTTTGGTTATTTTTCCTAGATCGCAGTAACTTTTTGTTTGCCAGTAGTTAGTTACTTTAACAAGTAAGATATATTGAGACATAATTCAAAATGACAGGAAAGGAGTAACCAATATATGGTGCACAAATGACTCCCTGTTAACATGTCACGTATTACATCCTTTATTAAAACCAGCCCCTGCTCTGTGTCAGCAAACAGCGCTTACAGCCATCACCCCAGCTCGGCTTTATGATGGATTGTCTTCAAGCTTACTAGAAAGCAGAATAAAATATTAGCATCAGTATAAATGTGCAATATTTTAAAGTATCATCTTTGTAGGGATTTACATTCAAAAGATCTTTTTAATCACAGCTCGTGTTTGCAAGTAGGCCTCCCAAGGCAGCCTGGGTTCCAAACCTTGGAGGTATTTCTGCATCCATCTTCTGCACAATCGATTAATCGGGGGGTTTGGAGTGCCTGACAAATGGGTGTCTGTCTCTGCAAGGGAGCTGCAGACCTGAGGCATTCCTTCAGTGAGTTTTTGTACTCCTTCCTCTCCACCTGCAACTGTAATTTTAAAAATAAAATGTTTTTATTATTATAAGCTATTTGTCACCCTACTTTTTTTCATTTGAAGCTGTTCATAGATCCTGAATTGATATATCCAGAGTTCAAAGCTCCCATGTGCTCTCTTAGCTTTACCCTCTGGACCTGACTGATTTTCTTTGTGCTGAAACTGGAAAATCCTGACTCCTCGATTCGGTGGCAGCGCAACAGATGCCTCTGAGTCCCATCGTCGTCAAACTTTTCCGAAGCAGCCAGTGAGGAAACATGCTGTTACTGCTGAGCAAGGGAGGATTAAGAAATAGGAGGCTTTTTAAACCCTGTGTATATATTTCTGGTGTCAGTGGGTTTACACACAGATGCCAGGTATTGTGGCTGCTAATATAAACAGGTGTATGCACTGTTTATATCCTAATTTATTGATCATAACTCCCCTTACAAAAGCTTTCATCAGAACACAGGTTTTGTAGGGCAAAGCCTTTACAAACACTGGATGGTCAGCACCTTCCCTGAGGTGTCTGTAAGTGGTGGAAGAGGTTGGGAAGGAAAGAGCAGCTGCAGACAGGCTGTGGGTATGGATGCTGTGAGGGAAGCCCACCCTGTGGTATATCCCTGGTGGTTTTCCATCACATGGCACTACCGGCACAGAGCAGGAAGAGCCACGTTCTCTTGGTGTGAAAGGTGATGGTATGTTTATTGTGCAGTGAGGAAATAAATGGTAGCAGTTACAAAGATGTATAATTCAGCAATTGAAGTTATTTGGTTTTTTTTTCTGACACCCCCTGCAAACAGTTATCGCTTCAGTCAACCGTAATTTGATTATCTTTTTCTTTTCCCCAGTACCATATATTCAAGGGGCAAATAAGAGGGGAAAATAGTGCAGTCCCTTGTAATAAAGAGAACAGCAGCAAACTATTAATGCTCTTTGAAAAGAGTAGTTTTAACAAAGTAAGCAAGAATCATATTCTTTGGTTGAGTGTTGATTCCCTAGTGTGCTCTCAGTAAGTAATTAGAATGGCCCAGTGAATGTCAGCATCAGCTTGTTTATTCTCATTATTTTATCATTTTAAAAACCCTCTAGGTGATGAGACATGCAGTATAGAACATAATTACCATTATTAGCATACTAATTGGACACAAAAATAGGCCAACTACAAGGTAGCCAACTGAATAATTTCACATTAATCAAACACCATAGTGAATAAGCCTATTGTTAAATTGACAGCTACAATAATTGGCAATATTTCGCTGCGAAGTATAAGAAATTCCTTGTAATACCTCTGCAGTGTTATATAATTCAGTAATTTCCCATATTTCCAGCCTTAACTTTGTACACCTAGTTCAAGTTCAAGAAAACATCGTGATAAGATTATTAGCCTATTATCAAGTGGACGAAGTCTATAAAGACCTGCTTGTTAGCATTCAGGAGTAGATTCACCCGATAAGAAAACAAAAGGGCTACCAATTTAGTTACTTGTTGCTTCAGCATTGAATATGTATAGAGCTTCATGATAAGGTTTTTATTTTATTTTTTAAACTGTATATTCAAGTCCAACTGGTGCCTTCAAGAAGCGCAGAAGACTGTAAAGAAATCATCCTCCAGGATGATTTTCTGGCTGATGCTTTTTGGGTGTTGGGTTTTGTGTTTTTCTGGTGCCATCCTCGTCTGGTTTAACAGGGAGCCAGAAAGTTGCAAAGCCACCAGCAGAAGTGAGAATTCAATTAATAGCAGGCAGGGAAAACTGGCCTTAGCTATGTTTCCCTTTGAAAACCTTCAGGGAAATCGGACAGGAAAGGAGCGAGTGGAAAGGCGAGGAGAAACAAAGACGGGGAAGGTGTAAGCGGGGGGAAAATGAGGGTTGTGGCAGAGGGAAGGAGACCGATAAGGAGAACAGAACCAGATGGTGAAACAAGAGGAGCGGAGCTAGGAGAAGACGAGAAGAAAGAAAAACAGTGAGGAAGAAAGAAAATAGTCATCAGGAAAAGAGAGGAAGAGAAGGTAAGGTGAGAGTCGGGGAAGGGAGAGCAGATTTGGAAGAGTATGAAACAATATTCTTCTTTTAAGAATTCAAAGGCGGAGGGAAACACAAGTATCTCACTGACAGAAACATTTCCTTCCCACTCCCCGGGCTTTTGGAGTTGTGGGGACTGGGAAGAAAGGAGGAAAGGTTCACTTCTCGGCTTCTGTTTATTTCGATAAGGAAAACGTGCTTGGAAAACTCCTGTAAGAGCTGGATTCCGTGGGGCTGCTCACTGAGCACCCCTTAAGGACGGGCACTGCGGCTCACGGGCGCGTGGCAACAGGATCAAGCCCCCTAAATATTTCTGGGTGGCTTCTCTGTTATAAGTTTATTGATGAAAGGCAGAGCCATGTGGGTCATCTTGGCCCATGGCATGTAATTTTAAAAGAAAGGGGGGGACAGAATGAGGACTGAAATGTTGGGGTAGCTTTTACCTATCACCTGTTTTCCCTGGGCTGGACCTGGTGCCCGCTGTGGTCATCGCAAGTCTTTGTGCCGGCATCAGGTCTGGCTTTTCTTGTAGCCTTTGGAGAAAGGAGATTGTGTGGAGCACAGGCCAGCAACTGCCTGAAATACCAGTGTTTTGGTTAAATAATAGCTATTTCAATTGTGACAATTTTGGTGATGGGGGGCAGAGCCCCCTTTGCTCGTGGAGAGGCCAGTTGGGCAGTTGTAGCTCTTACCCATGGAGCAGTTCTGCTTGGGGTGGTTCTTGAAACTCTCTGCTGATCTAATTAAAGGCAGAAGATACTTTCTGTAAGAAGGGACTTCTAAGTTCAAGTTGCAAATCCTCTGCTTTATTTTAAATGAAGATGTAGGGGAAAAAAAGCAATGAATTAAAAGCAAAGCTATATTTTTTTCCAGTTATGCTTTGCTTATTAATCTGATAATGGATGATTCTTTGCTAATGATTGGAGATGCCTGTTAATATATTACAATCAGTTTATTGATTGGCTGGGTTATTTCTCTTTGAATAGCCAGTTTCTTCAGTAGCAACCCCATGGTAAAAACTACTTAAGACTGTACTTTTATCTCTTGGTACAGAAAGGAGCCACCATAGGACGTGTCAGAGGGTATTAAAGTCTGCTAATACACGTAGTATGTGCTCAGACTTTATTTTAAGCAAGATACAGGTTTGATTTACTTACTGAACTCAAGAAATACATCTGTGGGCACTCACTGCCGGGAAGTCCCTTTCCTTTAACTCTGTGTTTTTAAATGACCGTAATACCTGGGTCAGGAGGTCTTGGAAGATCTCTTAAAGTGATATAATCCACCTGTTTTATAGAAAAAAACATACAACTGGAAAAGTGAAGTGTCCTGTGCCAGGTTTGCAGCAGAGTTAAGGATAACAGCCAAGGCCATATTTTTGCTAATTCATTAGGATGGCTCCAAAATGTGCCAAGCCCGTAGGTTGGAATAAAGAAAATGACAAAACTGAAAATATCCTTGACAAGATGTCTCTCTTAACACATTAAGAGGCTGTCCAAGCTATGGGGAAAAAAAAAATCCTCAGCGGTTCTTCTCCTTCTGTCACAGAGTCTGTGCTTTGGTGGTGGAAGCTACGGGGTTCTGCCTAAAGGCAGAGGGTTAGATCATATGTAACAGCTCATGGGCAGCAGGTTTGATGTACATCATGTCTCACCTGCTCCTGTATATGATTGCACTGAGGGCACTTAAAAATCATGAACCCCCCCAGGTGATATACACCAGCTAGGTCTGAGTAGGGTGTTGGCTGGAGGCATGTGTATCTATTGTAGGTCATAACTATCTGTTATAAAGATACTAAAAATGTGATGTTTTGTCATCCCTTAAATTGCTAATGAAATTAACAATTAATCCCTTGGATTGTTAATGAAAGAAATCTCCTGCCACCTGCCCCCAAACACCCCAACCCAAAGCCCACAGCTGAAAACGAAAGAAGGATATCAAGCACAATCGGGCACGATAAGCATAGAAGAAAAACACCACGAAGGATAGTTGTTGAATACATTTGAATAACAAATACATTTGAGGAAATCCCAGTCTGCTTGGGGACAGAGAAAAAGAAAATAAATTCATCACATTATTCATTTGAAATTATTTGCTCAGCTCCGTCCCTTAATGTGTCAGCTAAAGATGATTTCTAAGAGTGAAGATTTTCTTTTCTTGCTCAAAATGACTCAAAAAGAAATGAATATTCCAGCCACCAAGTGAGGTTAATATATGAGTTTCATAGCCATTTACTCAACGCCGCTGTTCCCTGCAGAGTAATGGCACTGAGATGCATTCTGGGATTGCCAGGGGTGAAACTGTAGTAGATGTTCTTGAATAATTTAGTAATGTATGAAAGCTTATTTCATCATCATCAGCACAGTAATACCTTGCACCAATGGAGTGCTTTACGTTTTTGGTCTCCAAAGCTGTGCAAGTATTCTCATTCCCATTTTTCAGCTGGAGAAAGTTGAGCATAAAGAGGCAAAATCATTTGTGAAAGGGGAGGGGAAGTCTGTGGCAGACCTGGGATAGTCAGGTCCCTAGGAAGAGGCATCCACAACGCTGGACTTGCAATCTGTGTGGGTGAAGATGCTGCAGTTGAGACCTGCTCATGCTTAGGGAAAGAAGAGAAAGAGATCCAAGTAAAGTTATTTTTCTTTTTGCTTGCTTTCCTGCTAAAGCAAGAATTAAATGAGGTCATATGCTCCCAGAATAAACAGAATTTAAATGTATCACTGGTTATCCAGATGTGGCAGAGCAGATTCACATCCAATTCCTGCAATGACAGGAGGCTGTGCTTACGTTAGAGTGATGATTGTCATTAGGCACCGGGAGCAGAGGAACCCTGGTCCCTCTCTTTGGGCTGTTTACACATGCGTGTAGCTGGTAACTTTTTTTTTTGTGTTTAAAGAATCTAACAGCTCATCAATCTTATTCTTCCCTGAATGTAGATTGGTCTTTAATGAGATCAATGAATAGTGCTGGTACTTCACTGGCCAAAATGGTAAATGTGCTGTTGCATTTCCTATTTACCCTGTAGCACAGGGATTTCGGCGCGTTACTGCTAATGCGTTTTGCATTCTATTGCTCTCCTACAAAATTTATGGCCGGTGAGAGACTGCAGAAACAGTATGGGCAGTCAGAGCTAGGGTTTTTTTCTTTCTCTTTTAAAGTATGTGGTTTTGAAATAGTTGAAGGGAGAGAAAGGGAAATGCAGAGCAAAGAGAGAGCTGGGAGTGGGAAAGAATTTCAGATCAGTTCCGTAAAAACAGAACTTTGGTTTCTGAGATGCGTCAGAGCTGGGAAGAAATTGTTGCTTAAAACAGCTTAAGAGAAGTGATCTTAACAGTGAGGTGTGATGGAGTTGCCTTTACTTAGCCTGGACAAAAGGTGGGAGGAGAGAGGAGGCTGTTGGGCAGGGAAATCGGCAGTGAAACACTCCACACTGGTAATTGTAGCTCTGGAATAGCTCAAAACAGCGAGTGCTCTTTCAGCCAGTCCCATCTCTTGGCTGTACTTGTTAGCACTGTGTTTGGTCCTGTTTTCACTGTGCATTAACCTCTATAACTAACACTCAACCTCCCATTGCCTTTGTTTCTCTAGTGTGGCTCATTTGCTAAGAGCTGGACGTACACCCCGAGGTATAACTTGGCAGGTTTGTCTCTGTGCATGGTGGTACAGGTTGATGTTGAAGGAGATGGGACTCTAAGTAAACTGATTTAGTGAAGACAACCCTGTTTACGGCAGTGGGGCTGAACTAGGTAACCTTTAAAGGTCCCTTCCAACCCAACACATTCTATGTTTCTAAGATATGTATCTGATACTTTGACAGTAAAGTGGTGAGTTCTGCGGTTTACTTGCTTTTTTGGAGCTTTTATCCATAACCTACTATCCTTGAGCAGCTCCTAAGGAAGTTGTATGTCCCCAAAAGACCTAGAAAGTTTCATTTTGGGCACCTTTACCTACAAATCTTTTGTGGTGCGTGGTAGCCCAAAGCCAGGTTAAAGCTGTAGTCCAAGGCCTTGACCTGACTTGTTATTATATGGGAAATCAGTCCAGAGAGTTGAGGCAAGCTTGGTGGAGTTCTCTTGGCCCACTTGGGCTAAGTTGTATACTAAATCAAATTCTTTCTGACCAGCAGCTTCACCCCTGTTGAGTACAGGGCTGACTATCAGAAGGAGTAGGAAATGCAGGGGATTTAATTCAGTCAGACGAGTTGGACTTTCCAGAGGGAATCTAAAAGGTCTGAAGCAAGTTGTGGATAAGAGCCCAAAAGCCTCGAAGGAAGCAGAAGCTCTATGAAAAATATTAGAAAGATGAGAGGTGTCCAACTGACATTGCATGCCTGGAAGACGAGTTGGAGACCTCGCACGCAGATGTGTAGGTCGGCGCTGCCGGTGCTGCTGCGGGATGTTCTCCTGAACTTGCCCTTGGGGTGAGTGGTTCATCACCCTGTATCTCTGGTATTTTCCAGCTCTGTGCCATTTCTAAACATCATTAGCCTCGCTGTTATTGTACTATTCCCAGTGATACTGCCTGTGAAATAGTACCCGACAGGTGGTAGGAAGGCTAGATAGGCTGTTTGATTTACTCGGTGAAACGATTTCTGGAGCTCCTGCCTCCCAGATGAAATACAGCATGCCTATCCAGGGACCTTGCAAGCACACAGGGGCAAGTAGTGTCTCACTAACCCATGGCACATTGTGTCTACTAAACCTGAAATGTGGCGAGGAGACTTTATCTTTGGAAGGCAGGCAGATGCGTAGGGGGTGTTGAACAATCGGTCAAATCAACCATGTAAAAATCAACTTGGGAAATTTGAGAGAATGTTATTGTGTGTGCTTTCTGTCAGGAAAAAAAAATATTGTTCTGAAAAGGGTAAAACTGCAGAGGAAAAAAATGACTCTGCACATCCTGAAGCCTGGACTGATTACAGTTAAGTGCAGCCACGAAAATCAAAGGACTCGTTGAAATCCTTCTGTGATGCCAAACCTCTGTACAGCCCCCAGTACGACTGATTTTCTGAGAAATCCATTAGTAAGGGGGATCCCTCAGAGGCAAAGAGCAGACTGATGTCTGTTCACCTCCTGGTCTCTTGGCTTTGGCAAAGAGTGGGTGTCTTGTGTGTGTAAGGGACAAAGTACCAAGCTGGGACACAGAAAGAGCTTCTGCCTTCTCACTGCTTACTGGGAGTGGTACGGTGATATGTGGGGGTTACATGTGGGAAGACATCACTTTGACTTCTTCCCTTACACCAGGGCCAAGCTGTGGCCTAAGATGAGTATTTCTTTTGTTTAATGCAAATTTTCCAGGCTGGCAAAGTGCTGCTCCAAAGCACATATTTCACAGGTCAGATGCAATAATGTGGTAGGAGATGGAAGGCAGATCAAAATGTGAACAGCTTTATTTGAGGAATGGCCTGAATTCTGCTTGTGGATACTATGGTATAAATATGGAATAACTCCCTTGGATCAGTGGTTTCCTCAGACTTCATATTAATTGATTGTAGTATTTAGCCTTCATCCTCTAAAAAATATAGCTTTCCATGCTCTCCTTCCATGTTAGATATCTATGTCCTCTCTTATGCTCTTACCCAGGTTCACTATGCAAAGAGCAAGTTTTCTCTCCATTGCTTTACTCAGGATTTAAGTGTGCATCCTCCCTTTAATTCTGCACTCTTCTTTAACAGTGTCTCTTTCCATCCCGAAGTATCGCTGAGTTGCCAGATAAAACAGTTATTGTTCATATTACTGCAAGGTTGTAATGGGTTTATATCAAACTCGGGCAGTGCCATTGTTCTTGAAGTCCATTTAATTGTAATGAAGTTCCAGTCTTAATATTCCATGATCTTCAATGTCCTTTACAAGTAACTTTTTATAAATTAATCTATAATAATCTAATTCGAGTCAGTTAAAGTGGATAACTATACTCCAATTACGATATTGGGAAGAGTTTTTACATAATGGGGGCTTTTATATAGATGGTTACCACTAATACTGGAGTTTACAACATACTGTATGAATCACTAATTAAATGCCTAAGTAGCAATAATGGAAGTGGAACTATCAATACAGAGAAGATATCAATGATGTAAGGCGTTAATAAAACTTTATGGTGCCATTTAATCTTTTTTTATTGGTACTCCATTATGTCAGTGGAAAAAAAAGGCAGAAAACAAGGAAGGGAGAAACAGTGGAGCTTAAAGGGATCGGGAAATGGAAACTAAAATTTAGCTTCCCTTGTGTTTTCCCCCCAAAATGGGCCAGATTGAGAAGCAATGAGAAAACTGCCTGGTAGTAATAAATTCACCCCACTTCTAAAAATATGGCAGTTCACTCCAGCCGAATAGCTGAAATGCTACTTAAATAACCTATATGCAATGACATAAATGAAGGTCAGCATAAATAGCATCTTCAAAGGAGAAACATGGGTTCAGTGAAGCGCTGACCGAAAGGGAACAGCTAAACTGTTGTTTTCTTGCTATTGGCCAGCAGAGATGACTAGCAGGGTAAATAGATAAACATTTATATTGGAAGGAGAAGCTATTAACAAAGGTATTTTATTTTTAAGCCAAAGCACAAGCTTGGCTCTCGGTGCTGCCCAAGGACCATTCGAGGCGGCCGGGCCGCTCTCCTGACAGGACATCTCCTCTGTGTTCCTTGGATGCTGTCCAGTGTCCCCTGCAGGAAAGCAAGCTGCTCATTTGCATATCAAAGCAGAGGAATAAGCCAACCCCAGCAGACCTCTAAAGGGAAGTGAGAGTATATGGGAATTTTCAGTTTTAACAACTCTCAATAAAAAAAATAAAAAAACCCCAACCTAAAAGACCACCTCCATTCCTTTTGTGCAATGCTCTCTCCAAATGCTTTTGTAACGCACTTGAGCAGAGACAAGTGTTTAACCCTTCAAATCCCCTCACAGGGTGTTTTAGTCCTGGCTGTGTTCTGACAAAAAAGGGGAGAGATTTCTTCTCCTGAAAAATAAGTTGGGTATCTGCTCTTAGAAAGTGATTGTGCTGAGACCTCCTACACACCCTGCTGCATATTAGAAGTGTGCAGTAGTTGGGCTGTTGTTCAGCTGACATGTTTATTTAGGGCAAGATTTCTTGCCTCGTGTGTTTTGGAGGTGCTTGGCATCATCTGTGTGGGATACAGAGGCTGAGGTTTGGCTCTGAGCTCCACCTTTCCTGGGTGTCCATCTCTGGGCAAACCGGGGCTGGCAACCTGCTTCACAGCTTCTAATAAAAATAAATCTTCCTGCTTTATTTTAAAACGATGACTTCAATATGAGCAGATGAAGAGGCTATGAAAATCCTTTGCCAATATCAGTGAAGATTAGATCCGAGGAATAACGTCTCCCTGTGATAAGAAATTCATTACTCTCCTTGCCCATCAAACTGTTGGCAACCCTCTGCCTCGAGTACGCGGGAGCTGAGGACATCAATAATCCCTCACGTTTGCAACTGAAACCAAACCTTGGTGCAGACTGCCCCTACCTCCGGTGTGTATTGCTTTGCCTCACAGCCCCCACTTCTCTCCCCAAGTGCCTTTGAAGAGGTGCCAGAGTCTCACTTAACTGTTGTGTTTCTGCTGTTTGAAAGTGCCCCTGTTTCCACTGCCCGGGGTCCGATGCGTCTTGGTGGATGACGGGTTTCGCTGAAACGGGTGAACAAACGCAGCTCTGTCTCCTCGTACCACTGAGCAAATCCCAGGCATGTCATTAGCAATATGATCAAACCTGAACAGGAACTGGGGTGCCTCCAAAAGGATGTGGGCTTCCCCATAAGCACAACTTTGCTCTCTGTTGTGGTCGTCACATGAGCAGAGCTCATCCATGGTTACCTTTTTCTGGTGTTCCTGTGATTTATCAGCAGTTACCTAGAGGAGACATTATCTGCTGGCTTCCACTAACAACCAACCAAGGAACACGCTTCTTCTCAGGGAAATAAACATCATTTAGATGCTCTGGAGTGACCATAGGTTTGTCTCTACTTACTGGAGGCTGCAATTGTCCTTGTTCTGGAGCTCAGCGGTTCTCCCATGAAGCTTTGAGTCCTTTGACCTTTCCCAGTCTTTCAGTAGCCCTTTATTTTTTTTTTAAACAGGTGTCTTGGTAGAACATAAAGAAAAAAAGGGAAATGATCAATGAAGGTGTGCTGCAGTTCAGTAGTTTTAGTCATAAACTTTCTTCTGATATTTTTTCCCTCCTGACAGCTGAGCACTGTATTGTGTAAAGTGCCATAAACCTGGGTCCTTGCTGTAGCTTGAACTTCAGAATTTCCTCTAACAGGCAAGAAAAAATTTTGAGTGAGAAGCATGGAAGCTCAGCCATGCATGTGAGGATGAGCTGAGCATGGGGACTGCAGCGGGACCTGGCCCCACTTCCCTCTGCACAGATCTGTGCAAATAACATTATGGTGTACAGCTATGATGGTGGAAGTTGTCAGGCCGAGGCTGTGATCTAACTTCTGTCATCACTCTTGAGATGAATTTCTTCTTTGGGTATTCTGAGGTCCTTTCTGGAAAGGTCTGCAGGTTTTGTACCAGCCAAAAGCTTCTGTAGGAATATGGTTTAGCTGAGTCCGAAGCTGTTTTGCTTCTCTCATTTTAAAGGATGGTTGGGTGCACATGGAGACCTTCAGTGCTGCTTGTTAGGCTGTGTCTGTCCTTTGAACACACCTCTACATTCCACATCCTCTCCATTTGGTTTATTGTGCAATAGGATGTCATGCTTAATTTTATTGATGGCCTTCATATTCAAGTTTTTTCACAAGTAATTTTTCCCACATGGGCCTTTAGAAACATGTTAGGAAGATCATTATGTACTGCTGTTAGGAGTAATGCACTAATAAGCAGATTAGTGTCCTGCTGATGGGCAAAAATCCAGTTTTAGCACCAGGCAAATGCTCTTGCATCAAAAATGGGCCCCAAACCAAAGAGTTTACAGGTTATGGATGACTAGAGCATTGTGATACTTTGTATGTTATCAATTGCAGTGCTCTCTCCTGTTTTAAAATCAAAGTACCCTCTTGAACCTGCCTCATTGAGTCTCTCTGTCCCTGTTAACTGGATTTTCAGCCTGGTTTCTCTACCCAGAGAGGTCCCATGATCTTCAAAATCCTCTGTGGCCAAAGGACTCCTTGACTTGAGGCACTGGGTCAAAGCAGAAACCTTTGCACAAGCATGCATGAAAAAAAACTTGCATCAAGTAGAAAATCCGGCACAAGCAGCTAATCTGATACTGAAAATCAGTTCTCTGCAGCAGCCCCTTCCCCAGCAGCCTGTGCCATCTCTGTTGACTGGTAGAGTTGGTGCTGTCCTTGAAGGGTTGCTGTTAAACATCTTGTGTTACTTGTACATGGCTGTGAGTGCAGAAAGCATCACTTTCAGAGCACTCTGGGTTCTTCCTACATGAAACCTGTTGCAAGTTTGAGACTGGGATTGACAGGGTAAGGGGAACAGCTGTGATGTTCCTCTAGAGCTAAATGTTGCCCATTTTGCATAATCTGCAAAAATATGTTGTCAGGATGAGAGATCCAGCTGGCTCTCTGCCACTTCCCCCCTCCACAGTGTGTGCTGTGGGTGTAGCATCTGGGGAGTGAAAGGTTTAGCTCCGACACCAAGAAGTCAGCCTCATATAGGAAAAAAATAATAAAGTATATGTGTGTTTTTAATAACTTGTAATTCTTTTTGCATGATGGCTGCTAAAAAGGAAACAAAGGGAGATGTGGTTTCCAGTTCTGTGATACTTGCAGGGTTAGATGTTGCTGCAACAGCAGTAGAGGGGCTGCACGCTCGCTGTGTGCCGTGGTGTTAGCATATGCACACCACAATCTTCTTAATACCCATGGTAAATCCCACTGTCTGCTACAAGCTCTGTTTTGAATGTTAGGCTTGTTTGCCTTCTGTTTTTTAAGCTTATAAACACTTTGGGGATGAAATTCCCACAGAAGGTAACAAGAGCTCTGTTAACCTTCTGTAATAGTCTATTTAAATGAGATTATCATGGGCGAGTGGGGCAAGAAGGCTGAGCACACTGGCTGGCAGCTGAGTGGTCCGGACAGGACTGTGGTTATTCCAGATTCACCATTCCAGCTGCATGGAATCTGGTGGGGATTTATGGCAAGGACATGAGTAAAGATGACAATTCTGAGTGATTGACAGGTCCATGTGGCTCATCTGCTGAGAGTCAAAGGCCAAGAACTTTTGATCTACACCTGAGCTCTCATTTTACACGTGTTGCATCTTGTAGAGGCTGACAAAGAATTTGATGTGAGTTTTCCAGGATTATGCTTACCAAGGTCCATACATAAAGTTCTGTGATGTCATAAAATGCTCTTATGCACTGAGGAAATAAAATTCTGACAGGGGTTGCACCAGAGCAGGTCATCTGATGTGAGTCCTTCTTCCTGGCATTGTGCCTGAATTCTTCCAGGTTTGGTGGAATAAGGACTCAAACCCCCCACTTTGAAAAAACTGTAGCAAGGGTTTCAACAGTCCACGTGAAAGCAGCATTTGGTTATTATTGTTAATTTGCATAACAAGAAAGGGTTGTTAGCATAAAAAGAAATGCCAATTGTTGCATCTAATTTATATCTTAGTCCAAAATGCTGTTGGCTTCAAAAGATGTTAGACTTGGCTAAGAGCAGAGATGAGGATGAGTAGGTACGCTGATCCAGCCGGGTGTGAAGGAGGCAGGTTTGGCTTTTGTGGTGAGAATATAAGTATAAAACCTATAGCAAAGATTGGGAAGTTGTTAGGCTCAATAAACAGATTGGTCCAGAATTTTTTTTTTACTGTTGCTAATCTCTGTTAATAAAATTCCTGCGAGGGGATAAGATTGATGGTGGGTAGAAGCTGTGATTTACATGTGTGTGTGTGTGCAGATGTTAGGTCTATGGCTTGAAAACGAGGAGGAGGACAGGTGTAACAGCCTGTTTCCCAAGACGTGGCAGGAAAATGACTTTCCCTGCTCTCTGGGCACCTCAGCAAAGTGTCCCAGTGATAAATCTTCCCAATCCACATCCCTGAAGACAGAGCTGTGCTTTGCTGCCCCATGTGCCTGTGAGAGCAGCGTTCCCAAGTCCTCACAGTGGTGCGAGAAGGTGTGAAGTGCTAAAAAACAATGAGGTGATATAAATACCATATTGGGTTCTGCTTTATCTTAGTTAAAATAATAGCAAATCCCTTCTTTTCTTTACAACCCTTTCTCTACAGAGCATGCACATACATATCCTAGAATCTAGTGAGCAGGATGCTGAGAGATTGCTGTCCTGTGTTGTCAGCAAACTAATAGTCGACTCTCCCTGGAATTTGTGCCACCTTCTTCTGGTGATCCTCAGGATCTGTTTTATTTCCTACTAATATATATACTTAATCTGATGGGAACCTACATCACACTTCCCCCCACCCCCATCTGACTGATTTCTCCCCTTTGGGTTGTTTATTCTTCAATTGTGTATTAAAGGAATGAGGAAATTATTTACTGAGCTGTTCGAGAATGGTCTTTAATCAGGAAAAAGTAAATTCACCATCCTCCCTTGGCAAGTACATTTCAGTCTGTCTCTTAATAAATCACCAATGTGAATTGAAGGTGTGAATAACACCTGCTTATATACTACAGGATGATAAGAGGGTAGTAGTGCCAGAAGTTTGGAGGAAATGGGTGGTTAGTTGTGAAGGTAGGGATTAGTGATGCTTTAACAAGTTGGGTTTTTTTCTGATCAGGCATTTTGTTATTATTATTATTGCACAATTATATGCTCTAAATATATAATAATTGCATTGAATTATAATTAACTTGCTGTGATTACATCGTTATACCCAGTATAATAATGCATCGATGATTGATTTTATAGACTGCTTTTAAATCCAGGCACAAACCAGTGCAAAGTCTACCAGGGTTTGAGAGAGAAGCAGGTGCCTGAGTTAGGTTGGAGGGTGGTCACCATCTGAGTGGAAGAGAAAGAAGGAAAGAAGCAAATGAAAGAAAGGAAGGTCTTCAGAAATGCAGCGGCTACGAATCCATGCCAACACTGCGGTACAGAAAGTAATTCAGAGGTCTGGCTTTAGCTTTGGGTGAAAACTTTAAGCTCAGGTATCTCGTGTTTCAAACAGTAAGACTTGGTTTTTTTTTTCCTTTCAGTGAGAAATTTAATTACATGCCTATGCAGAGCAATTTCTGTTAGGATTAGTGATTTTGGTTCTGCCTGCTCTACAGTCTCTGAATGTGAAGATGATGATTCTCATTTGCAAATAATTTCAGCGTTTCTTCCTACCTGCAAGGCTGAGAAGGATGGATTGAAACAAAACGTGCTTTCAAACAGCTGCATGGAAAACAGTTGGCTCATAAACAAAATGACTGGGAAAAAACAGTTCTTTAAAAACTTCTTATCTGTAGTCTTTGATCAATGTTTATTAGAAGGTGATAATGTAACAATTAAAATGTGAAATCCAGCAGTATCCCAAAACACTTGTGGAATACCCCTCATTGCTTCAGTGCAGTGATCCAAAACAAAAGAGTGAAGTGCATCTCTGGGCAAAATAGTGCTTTTTTTATCAATTCCTCAGCCTACCAACTAAACAGCCCACGAAGTTGTTATTAAATTCAATAATGAAGGATCAAAACATTGGGAGAAGAAAAGGCTACATCCACGACTGTCCTTTCAATGTACTGAGCTTGGTTTAAGTCACCTCAGCTTTTTCATTTATTTAATATATCTCTGATTGGTATCTGCTTAAGTCATAACATCTTCCCCCTGCCAACAGGCAAGTGCTGCAGAATTTACTGCAGTGAAACGCGGGCATGCTTCACGTAGCCTTAATTTGTTTTGAGATCCCATCTTTTATCTATGGAAACCTGCTCTCTCAGCAGGATGAACTTCTCTGGGAGAAAGTAAATTGGTTGTAACGTGGCGTGGGTCCCAGCATGCAACGCTTATTACAGCTCTCCCTCCTGACGCCTCGCAGAAACGGGTGGGAGAAAGAGTTAAATCAGCCTTTAGCATCTCACATAATTATTCCTGGCCAATTGTCTCCAACTGGAAACTCACAATTTGTTACCACTTAGTTGGTTTCGGTGAATGAAGAGGATTCATTGCTTTTTGCAGGCGTTCAGGTCTTTTGTCTGCAGTTTTGAGAAAATTGCAATCTCTTTTCTTGCTACTGTTCCAGCTTTAGCCATGCTTGGTTAAGCCAACACTCAGGTTTCTCTGGATTCACATGTGCTAATCTGGTAGCGTGAAGGGATTTTCTTTCTTTTTACTGATTTTCCTCAAGTATTTTTTTTTCCCATATTGATGCTAGCAGAGCGTTTATTTTTTCAATCTTAATATTGTTATGGTGTCTCCAGTCTCTAAAAGGTCCTGTCTTCATGGGGCAGCCATTTACTGGTATTGAATGTTGATGTTTTCTGAGCTTATCTAGAGGTGAAATTAAAAAAAACCCAAAACAGTGACAAAGGCACAGGGTAATAAATTCCATGTAGTAACACTATATAAACCAGCATCCCTGTGCTTGTTTATTGTCAAGATAACTTTGGTGAGCGGGGTCTGTGTCTGCTATGGGATACATATGTCTTGTGTCTTTAAGGAAAAGATTCCAGAAAAGTTTAATAGCTAAAGGGTTATTTTCTTAATAATAAGTCTTAATAAAAAGCAAATGAGTTGTAGTACACTGATCCTGATTAACCAACTGTGACAGATTGTAATTCTTCTCTTTAAACGTGGCTTAGAGAAATTACATACAAGGTGATTTAAGAAGTCTTTACATACTGTTGAAGCAACTTAAAGAAAAAAAAAAAAACCAAAACAAAACACCAAAGCAAAAAACCCCAAGGTAAAACACAGTGAAGTTTGCCTTGTTTGTTCTTGTGGAGACACCTTTAAGGACAGGCAACGAGCTTTGGTCCCAGGTAGTCATGGGGACCCTTCCACTCAGGTGTAGCTTCCAGGGTCTTTTTCAGTGTGCTGTAGTGTTGACCCTTCATCTAGTCATGCAACCATCTTTTCACCTGAAGAGTAATACTCATTTACTCAGGAAATCTTGCTAGTCAACATAACTGTTTTGGGCCAGAGAAGTGAATTATTACATGTTTTCTAGGAGATTGGTTAGTGAACTTCTGCAGAACTTGTGCTGGGTGTCTTTCAAAAGCCTGTTTTTGAAGCTGGGTTAAAGCAGGAGGGCTGGGACCTTACCAAGCTGATTCTCAAAGCATGTGAGCTCTAAAGGAATCTCAGTTTACCAAGTCACAGCCCGCTGTGTTCATCTTGTTTCACACTAACAGTCTAGGAAGAGCAATAGAGTCTCTGTTGAATTGCAGCACCATAAAGTATAAATACATTATCTCAAAACCGGACTCAATTTCACTCTAAGGATGGGTGAATCTCCTTGTACAGCTCAATTAGATTGCTGAAAACAGGATATTAAACCTCAGACTGAGCAAAATTTGAATTTCTTTTTGATATAGATACATACTTGCATAATTTACACATGATATCAGACCATAAACCTTTAGGGCACTTCTGCTAATCATGTTTTTAGAAATAGTTTGTGAGGAAAAAAAAACAGGCTTCATTATTTGACTTTTAAAATAATGAGAAAACAACTTTAGGAAGTGTTGGATTTATCTGAACCCATCTGGTACGACAATACCTCACTGATTGTCCCTGCTAGACCAGATGCAAGACTCTACTTGGGCAGGAGCACATCTTGGGGCATGACTGAGCATTAATATCAGATCTTGTCCATGGGATACCTCCTGGTGGGAGCAGAGCAGTGCATCCCTGGAGCAGAATGACTTTGAGTTCTTGAGATGCTCATAGAGAAGACAGTGAGCAGATTGTGGTGGTGCCACAGTCAGACTTTGATAGGTTTCCCAGGTTTCCAGGATAGCTATCTTCAGCTTTTATCCTTTATGTAGCTGAGATATTCTAGGACAAATGTAAATCTCTTTATCAGACACAGCATTTCAGCCATTTTGTGTTATCTTGGTGTTGGTGGTTTCAAAAAGAGGTCTTGAAATTGCTTTTGTCAGCTGTGGAGTTGGGAATACCTGTCCAGGTGCATACCTTTGTCACCATACACGTGTGTACATCTGCTTATTTCTATTTATACCAGATACTGTTTCCAGTTAAGGTTTAGTTCTGTTCTTGCATTGATTTTATAAATTATTAGAAAACTCTGCTATGCAAAATTATCCATTTTTCCATTATCCAGAGTTTTTAAGGCTAAGTTTTGGCCTCATGCTTTGCCTGGATACAAACAATGTGTTCATTTCACCTTTTCTGGTTGTATGAGTTTATCCCTCTAGAGAGGTTTATAGGGTGTGTGTTTAGATGAAAAACTAAAGGTATTAGTTGAAAGTATTAATTTTCTGTAGGTATTCTCCAATATGCACATATGCTGCTTCTTTAAACAATCCTGTCACTAAAGGCAAATCCCATGGGAAGGGAAGGAGTAAAAATGTTGTGCTTGATTCTGAAATGGGCCATCAACTTGAATGAAGAAGCACACTCTAATGACTTACGTGGTTCAGGGTGACATCCTAGAATCTAGTAACAGCAAAGCTGGGTGCTTTCTGTTATTTTTAATGCTTGCAAAATGTTTTATTAGTGTGTGCTCTCTATAAATTCTAACATCTCTTGTGCATCACGGAGGAGTATTACAACTGTTATCAGGCAAATCAAACCGCCAGCGCTGAGCTCGTTTAAAGCAGTACAGAACAATGTAATGGTCGCGTTAATGGCAAGAGATGGCATTTGTAGCCTGAGATTTTAAATATATGATGATTTCCATGAGATTGCTGTAATTCTGTGTTTTGAGGTTTTTAAGGAAGAAATTACAGACTTAAATTAACACTTGGTCATCATTCTTCTGTCGCGTGCTCTCGTGAGGATTAGTGAGATGGTGATCATATATCCGTATTCATGTGTGCCAACTGAGCATTATCAGTATTTACTCTGATGGCCCTGATGGAGAAAATACTTTACATTATCACTAAATAGTCTGAAGGGGGAAGATTCTGCAGCAAAGCCCCATAGCTCTAATCTGAAGAGAGGTTGTGAACTGTTACTATGCTCAAATATGCTCAATAATCAATAAGAACTGTAGAAATAGCTTTTTTTTTCTTCCACAGAGGGTATTTAGTGATTATATTTGATTTTGATAATTGTTTGCTAAGTGTGTTAGATTATTTGTTTTCTCTTCTGGGCTGGATTCCATTTTCAGGGGAGAGTGAAACCCCGCCCCAAGCTTCAAATCTTGATGAGAGGTTCTTCTCTGCACGAGCTCTGATAGGCTCGTGCAGTCCTGCAAAAATCTCTTCTTTTTTTTCCCCTCATTTTTTGCACTTTATTTGCTGTAGATAAGAGATGTTTAAAGTCATGTTTTCCACCTTTCCAGTGGCATTTATTGGTGGTGAGTGACTAGGAGAGATGGCTGTATAACAAAGTTCAGCTTTATTTGCCTTCTACCTGTAAAGCTAGAGATAAGTGCCACCGAGAGATGGAAAAGTTCATTCTCTCTAGCAAGGTTGGCTCTTCTTGATGAGCATTAAAAGATAGCTTTAAGCCATTCACAATTATGACCTTGACTAGGAAAATGTAAGTTAATAAGGCTTCAACAAATTATGGTCTTTTTGGTCGATTTGCCTAGTGAACTGTTAATTGTAAAACTGAAAGACATTATGTTCAGCTTTCTCTATCACATCTTTTGTGTTTTAACAGTGACACTTCATTGAGTGCAATTAACAAAGCCTAGGAGATTTATTAACACACTTCTTCATGGCCAATGATCCATTCCACTTAAGACATAACACTGTAAAATGCACATTATCTCCTTTTGGCACTTACAATAATGCTTCATGAACTAGGAAGGCATATGTTAAAGCAGATAAAATAGCATTATTAGCTGACAAATCTTACAATTTATTAGACAGTTAATTTATCAGCTTAAAAGACACTTAAAACAGCTGTGCATTTAATGTCTTTTTAATGTATCCAGTAAAACTTGCATAATTGCCTGTAGTGCAATTTATTTTTAGCTATGTTGCAAAATGTCTGCATTTACTGTTTACATCTTCTTTAATTTTTCCTGCAAGGCTCATCACATCCAGGCACAAGCCCTAACAATGAGGGCAGATAATCAGATAAAAAGACTCCTTGTACAAATGGTTGCCCATGAATGAACCATTCAAAAGTACACGCTGAGCCGGACCAAGGAGTTCTTGCGTTTTATCTCCACCCCAAGGGCAAGAGGGAGGGGGAGGGGGGGAAAAAAAAAAAAACCCAAACCAGGGGTGCCTGGTAGGCAGCGCGGTCACGGACTGCCAAGCACGGCGCATCAGCGACTGGGGACGTCTGCCTTTACTGGCATTAGCATTTGGAGCCCATTCGGAGCCACATGTCTGGGGTGTGAACTAACAAGGCTCCAAGACTGCGTTAGCAGAGGTGTTTCATTTTATAATTAAGGTAACTGCTCCCTGCAGATCAATTGTAGCAGACCTAAGTACTGTCTGTGAGGGAAGTGTCGGAGAGGATACGCATTTAATGACTCTGATGCATAAATTGGCTGTGTTTGTTTATTGCTCTCTTATTTAATGGAAGCTTTTGTTAAATATT
>VXBZ01002181.1:161895-175001 GCA_013399135.1 Heliornis fulica | reverse complement strand
GCCTGTGCCAGTGCCCGACCCCCTGCCCTCTCTCTGCCCTTCCTCAGGAAGCCCCTGACCACCACGAGGTCTCCCCTCAAAGCACACACTGGCTCTGAAATTCACTCTTCCACAGAGCTGCAGATTCACTTGTGACTTGGGAAGTGTAACTTGTTGAAAGCTCACTTTGGCAAGAGAGGATAGGGAAATTGGGATGTGCTTCCAGCCAGTTGGGGAACTGAAGGAGGTGAGGGGCTGGAGAGGATGGGTTGTTCCCCTCTGCTGAAGTTCCACCAGGTTATTCCTGTCATCTGTACTTCTGACCATGCACCTTGGAGAGTTTAAAGGAAAAAGAGACAAATAAATCTGGCCCTAGGTTGATAGTTCCTCCCTGGGCTTATTAGTATTTTGAAGAACTAAAACTTTAGTTCCTTTTCACAAGGGGCAGTTTACTACTACAATCTCATTACTTAGACCTTGTGTCACAGCCTGAAAATAGTGGGTTTTGCTGTCTTCTAATAGCACTTCATTTCAGATTACTTATTAGAAAAATATTGCTTTATTTCAAGGCTATTATGCCATACTCCCCTGTCTTATTAGGTGGGATTTGTCTTCCCTGATGTGTGAAATTCCTCTCCCTGACACTGTTCTCTCAGCAATAATCTTTCCAAAGGTCTCTTTTTAAAAGCATACATCTGAGCAGACATTACTACCTTTAAGAAGCATGTTTGGTGCTGTGGGAAGCAGGGAATGTGTGTGCATCCCTGTCAGGGTGGGAGTCTTTGGGGCGAAGGATCACTGGGGACTGGTGATGCTCTGAGCCCACCACGTGGGATTCTCCAAAGCATTAGTTACTCATGTGGCTCTGCTCATGCTAAAGACCTGAGGAAAGAAAAAGCAGCATCACTTCCCAGGGGTTTTACAGGGAGCAATTAGAAACCCATACCCAGAGAGTTTCCCTTACAAAAATCACTTAAAGGATGCTACAGAGCAGAGTCTTTATCTTGTTCCATCCTCAGAAATACTTCTGTCCTGCTCATTTGTGAATTTAACCTGCCCTCATAGAAGATGAACCTGTAGTTAAAACCAGTTTGGGATCATTGTTTTCTCTGCCCTTCCCTGAGCATCAAAAGCCAGATGTTTTCAGTGAAAGTAAAATTAATAGATTGAATACTGGATATATTGAAGCATTGTGGCCACAGTCCATCTGCTGCTTTAGATGCTGCTGTTAATGAATCAGGATCAAACCCTCTTGCAATTTTTGGAGGGTGTTTGGTAGTATTCTGTAAATGTCAATAGAAGAAAGTGGCCTACTCAGTGTGTAGCTGCTGGCTTCTGTCTTTAACAGTTAAGAGCCAGGAATGACCTAGAAGGTCATTTACTCTGAGTTGTAAGGAAACTTAGATGTAGAACTGTGACATTTGCAACCTGTACTCAGTTGCAAATGAGTCACAACAGTGGGCTCAGCCTGGACATAAATACACACAGTGTAGTGGGCATTTAGTTAAGGATCTCCCCAACTTTTTATGAGGTGATAAGGAATATTATTTTCAGAGACAAATAAACTATATTTTTAGAATAAAAATCCTTTTCCTGATCCAGCTATTAATCTGATGGTTGGAATTCAAGATTGGCATTTTTTCTCAGGTTATGTATAGGACAGAGACAAAATAGCTTATGTTCTATGGTGTCGTTTTTTTTTCCCTTCCTAATGAATATCACATCAAACTCTGTGTCACTGGAACATAAAACCTTGGACCCCCCAGCTCTGGACTACTAGAGCCCTAAATATCTATATGATGACTTAAAAGCCATTTCCAGTTGCAGCAATGCAACTAAGTGGAGTTAGAAGTTGAATTTTCTTCCATTCCATTACAAACCCAGAAAAGAGCCTTTATTTGCTGAAAGCGCATGAGATCTTAACAGACACGATATTAAAGGAACATCAGAATCCAAAGATAAAATTCATTTTTTGTTCATTTTAATCCCATGAGCTGAATGTTGTTGCTTATAGAGCTCAGCAAAAGTAAATACTTTTAGTGGGCTGGAGATGCAAATCTGTAAGACACACACAGGTACACATATAAATTGGAAATTTTAATGCATGGAGTGTTTATTTATATTTTGAAAGCATTAGGTGGTCTGCCTGGGTAAGGAACTGGGCACTCTGGAGAGTGGGAAAAGATGTACAGTAATTCTTCAAAGTTCTGGTGGTTCGAAAGTCACAGGAAGGGAAGAGGTCTGCCTCCTGCAGAGAGCAAATATTTTCTTGCACCAGGTCAGTGATCTTCAAATGAAAAAAAAAAAAAATTAAAAAAATCTGAAGTTTTAGAGATATTAGTGTGTAACATCTCCTAAGAAATCATTTCAGAGGATTGGCCCAGTGTTCTGAGTGAACAATGTGCTTTTATCCAGCTGCAGACGTGGCGATTATGCTGGAAGAGCCTCTTTGGGCTGTTGAATGAGCCTCCAATCCTGAAAATATTAATCTGCAGACTTGTAATTGTGAATGTTCCCACAATCTGCGGAGCACAGACACGAAATCGAGGCGATACAATGACACGAGCCAGCGGTGTGCTATAAAAAGTGGGAATTTAAGCTGGATAATTCAAGCTTTCGTTCATGCTCTTGTACCTTTCCCCTGACCCCAGTTTTGTTCAATTGGTACTAGTGTGTCAGCCTGGATTTTCAGCCCATTTAATCATCTGCCTCTCCCCTTCCCCTTGTTTGTTTCTATCTCCACGCAAAAGAGACTCTTTCTGCCGTGTTATTGAATAAGGCAGCGCTCTGTATGCGGCGGAGCACTTTCCCTTAGCGGTGATAAAATGGTGATAAAAACGAAAAGTGACACTTCAAACACAAGCCTGCTTTTGAGCTCCGCTGCATATTGCTTTTTTTTCCCTCCCAAACACAACTCTTTATTTATTTCCCAACCCCCCAGCTCCCCTCAACAACTGATCATTCTGAAAGAGAATAAGGATGCCCATATGGCACGGAGAGTCTTCCCGATATCTAGCGGTATGAGCCGCAAAAATGCTGCGACCCATCAGCATATTCAAGCCTGTGGTACTGCAGAAGCTACTAATATTCAGAGAGTATTTTCCTTTGCTAGAAAAGTTTCCATCTCTGCTGCTTCTGAGGGTTTGGGTGGACTCATCGGGATCCGGTAGCAGCTTTGTGGGGATGCGAAGCAGCACTAAACCTGTTTGGACTTGGCCCTTTGGATTTGCAGCAGCTTTGCTTCACCAAAAGAGCTTGGTCTCAGGTGTATCTCCCCACACCTCCTCTCTGATGGCCTAAACTGGAATAAGAGTTGCTACATTAATTATTCTCTCCCTTTAATTAATTAAAAGAGTCTCAGAACACGGATGTGCTGAAGTTTGGCCGCGAGGATGGTTGGGAGGGAAGGTGTAGGCTGAGTATAGGCTCCTTGGAGGCTCAGCAGAGCTGGCCTGTGGTAATACCCTGGGGCAGACACAACCCAGAGTTGCTGGCGGCTCTTTACACTGGTCTAGTGCTGTTTGCTGTGCAGAGATTCTCCATGCCCTGATTTTAACCTCTCACATTTTTTCTCTCCTTCTCTCTACATATTAAGCTGCTCTTTTTTTGGTCATCTAGTGGCTCGTATTTGAAAGAAAATAACACTTTTCTCTGCCCTAAAGCTGGGGATCTTCATAAAGCAGTGGTGGGAGGTGACAGAAAAGGCATTTTCCCCTGTAATTTATTTTGAAGCTATTCCTCTTATTCACTTCTGTTTGTGCTTAAAACCTTTTTTCCAAGATGCTTCAACTGTGGGGTTCTTTTTTCCCCTGAAGTCTGGGGGCAGGGCTGGCTCCCGGTTCTGCTGCGGGCTTGGCAGCATCCATTTTTAAACACTGCTCTTTAAGGATGCTGTGCAGGAATCAGAGCTCTGAAGAGGGCTGAAAAATGATGAAAGATTCAGAAACAGGAGGTCGGAGACAGGGCTGAACGAGCTGGGTTTGTGCGGCAGAAAAGTCAATATTTCTGCCTCCCCGTTGGGCTTAGGAAAAGAAGGAATTAGCTTTACTTTGCAGCAGAGACTTTTTTGGATAAAAAGCCTAGTTAAACATTAAGACAGCCCCACTAGGAAGTTAGGGATCTTCTTTTTGGTGAGTTTTTGTAGAAGACCTACTGGGAATAAGGTGGGTGACCTCCGTTCCCCGTGGAGGACAGCGATGTTAACTCCAGGTTTCCCATCACCTTTCTCTGCTTCTAATGGCTACGTAAACCCGGGAACATAAAAATATTGGCTTTTTCAACACGGGGCTGTGGGTAAAAAAAAAAAATAAATGTATGATATGGTTAATATTTTATCACTGCTCAGAGCTATAAAAAAATTGGCACTGCTTCCAAAGTTGTTGTGGAAAGGATGGGTAATTTAGAAGAAAAAAATGGGGACCATCCTGCTTCCCGGCTTTAAAATCCGTCAGGTTGAAACTGTGATAGACGGACAAAGAGTGTCTCTGAGTATTTACAGAGGGTTGAGGTTGATGAGTGTTGGTGTAATTGTCACAGTAACCTGGCAGAAAACTTCACTACTGTGTAAATCCCGCAGAAGAGCCCAAAGATTTCCTCCTTGTGCATCGGGCACTTAATGACATGGCAAGTGAAAGTGCTAAGTGATGGTTGCTAAGTATGGTGATTGGTTCCCCACTATGTGGAGGTCTTGGAATAAATGTCCATATGGGCTTTGAAAACTTTTAAAAACATTTAATGCTGCTTTTTCCATAGTTTATTGCAGTCGGCCTCTGTCTCCATCGGTCGCTCCCTACATGTCACCTCCTCAACCCCCTGCTACCACAGCCCTTCTATGTCTGTAGCTCACTCTGCCTGCCTGTGAATCCCAGTAGCTTGAGGTAGGAAAAAGAAAGAGTGAATTAATTGTTTTTTTTAAATTTCTGTCATAACCTTAATGCAGATTTTTCAACTGATTTTTGCATTTCATGATTTGCTCTTCCCACACACACGCAGATTCCCACTCCCCCTCAATGAGGTAATTGCATGACAACTAGATTAATATCTTTTACATACTTATTAAACTCAATAAGTGGTCCTGCGCAAACAATTGATATTTAATTACCGTATTATCATCCTACTAAATTTTAATTACTGTTCATTTAAAACACCTCATACGTTATCATTCATGTTAATGCGGATTTGTTTCTCTGTAAATGTTGCTCTGCAAATCCCAACTTTAAGTTGAACTAACCCATGAACTCATTGGGATTTCTCAAGGTATAAGAGTTATGTGTAAATGCAGGTCTGGGGCACTGCAATCTGCTGTAGAAAGGGAAAATCCAACTGCCATTTGGTTATCAGCGACATTAAGGACGTTCAGGGGTTTTTCAACCAGAATTCAGCAAAGGTTTGCACACCTTACCTTTCAAATCAGGGTCATTTCAGCTTAAAAGATCTTAAATCAGGGGAAATTAATGTTTATTAGGTGACAATAAGGGGGTTAAGCTCCAGAACAGTTCCAAACTTGGTGAGGATGGTGGAAAAAAAAAGGCTAAAAACACAATCCTGCAGTAAACTTGCCTCTTCCACTGATCATTGTTTCTACTTCTGACAAGTATCGATTTTCTAGATCTCATCCATGAGTCACTTAATTACTCTGCAGAGAAAGGAAAATGCATGATAATTTTTGTGGTGAAAAAACAACCACCTCTGATGGGTAAAATCATAACACCTTGTCAGTTCCTGCAGTGGGAGGGGGATGTTAGGGGGTGGGGGTGGGTGTCTTGTGATCAGGTTTGTTTAGGTCTTTTTGGCCTTGGAACGTATTGACCCGAGGATATTTAAAATGAAAAGGGATTATTTTCTGTACTTCTGTGTATAAGATCTGGTGCAGTCGGTGGTGGCTCTGCCAGGGAAGGTCATATGCTCTGAAACAAAGTGCTGTGCTCTGATCAGCTCCTTCTTGCTGCTATGCTTACTGAAATTAAACCTCTTCAGAGAGCTCTTCAAATCCATCATGCTTTTTCCCAACAAGGCACGTGAAACTATTAATATCTGTGCTCCTGCAGCAAGATTTCCAAAATTTCTGCAGGATCTCTATTTTATCTCCTCAATTTTTGCAGTTTCTGGAACGAACACTCAATTCCACCTATTTATTTTCATTGTAAATAACTGAGGTTTCGCTTGGTTCTTATTAAAATCATAAATTTATAAGGTCAGTTTGTCTAAAGCATAAATTATAAAAAAAAATGTGCAGTAACATATTGGAAAGAGCTTCTTCCATGTTGGTGCGGTAGTTTGAGGGGTGTGTTGGGGTTATTTTTGCTGTTGTTGCTTAGCTATCTCCCAGAAAAGTTCATGGAAAGGATCACCCTCCTCGTATCGATATGCTAAAAATATATTTTGTTTATTGCAACCAGGAGATTTTTCTTAGGCAATTAATTGTGTGACTCAGTCCCATAAGCTCCTGTAATGACTTTATAGCTCGTTGGTGATATATAACCTATTGACTTTCTGTTGGTTATAGGGCTATTACTTTCCTGGTGGATAAAGGTAGCATGGAATGATTAAATCAATCTCCTTGCTTTTATGAAACTGTTGATTAGCTGATCTTTTTAAGGACTGATCCAAGGGCAAGATGAAGTCGCGGTCACCCTCCGACCAGGCTTTTTGGGTCTTGCCCATGGATGAGGTGGACTCGACTCACAGATCAATTCCAGAACAGGCCTCTTGGTGTGATAAAATAATAATTGTCTGTTTCTAGTGGTATATTTATCTTAATGGAGAATAGGTAATTTGCCCCCTCAGCAAAAAGACCGGAATAATGTTCCTGTGGGAATTACTGCTTTATTAATTGTGCCAGGTTTTGTTCATGTTTTTACATACTTCAGGCAAAGAGCCCCGTTTCCTTCAGGTGAGCTTATTTGTATGAGTTGTGATGTCTCTGTATTGGCATTTCTATAAACTAGGGAAAAATGCCGAGTTGTTTTAAGCCTGTGTATAATGGGCACAATAGAGCCTTAATTTTCCTAGAAATATTTAGCATGCAAACACTTTCACGAGCCCAATTTACTTCTTGAAATGAAATCTGTACTATATATTAGTGGTAGGGAGTATTGAACCAAAACACTTAGACCGTTGCTGGACTTTAGAGGAAATAAATCAGGCTGCAATGAAGATATCTGCTGGGCAGAGCCTCGGCGTGCTCGGAGGACGTGGTGAAATCTAAACCACGTTGCCGTTGCGTTCATTTGGCCTGAACGATAGGAAAGATGAATTTACTGACCTGGGCTCTGCTGTGCTTAGACCCCACATATTGTAATTTTTATAACACATATTCACTATAACGCTTTAACTAAGAGAGTTTGTGTATTAAATGATGTTAGATTATGATATTTAATGGCTTATAGGATACGGCTGGTACCCGGGAGGCTAATTTGTTTGCATTAGTTGGACGGGTCAACTGCTTCAAACATGCAGATTATAGAACTACTGGTAGATTGCATTACACAATTTAAATAAATAGTAGCAATTTGTCAATGTCATCTTAGCTTCAACATTTTCCTTTTAAACCCCAGGAAATAGTAGTTCCAATTAAATTGACCTTTTCTTTTCTGCATCTTCATGTTATTAGTAGATAATGCTTAGTCTTTTAGCAAGTAAAAACAAAAAAAAAAACCCAACAAACCCTAGAAATAAAAATATTTCCAAAGCAATGGTGCACTTGTAGTAAACTTTGCAGACAGAATTACTTGCTTTATACGCAAATGAATCAAATTCAGCCACCCTGTAAATTTTACAAGCCAGATATACATGTAGACGTCAGGAATAGATTAAGACACATGGATTGCCATATCTCAGTGATTAGGGCTTTGGTTTCAGGGGACAATTGCAGGTTCTTGTCACTGTAACACTTTCTGTTATGCTATTCAAGTTGGAGACAAAGCAGTGCAAAAAAAAAAATACATAATGGCTGAACCATTCCTACATGAACCGCTCGGAGCAAATCCTAGACGTCTGGAATGCTAACTCGCTTTCGGGAGTCGGGTGCAGGTATCTGCTTACATAGTCCTGCAGCACAAAGCAAACTGGGTTTGAAAACCTGGATGGCCTTGAGTGAAATGGAAATAGTGAAATGCTTAAGTTGCCATGTAAGGTAGAAGAGTTTGGGTATAAGCACCGTCCACACAGCGATACGCAGCGGTACTGTGCCGTGCGTGCTTCCCTATGTCCACGGGCATTAAAAACATGGTTAATCACTTTGATGTTCTCCTGGCAAAGATTACTTGTAAGTCTTATGGCAGCCAATTGGTGATGCAGATAGTTTTGAAGACACAAGATTTTGGGGCAAAATTTGGCCAGAGGAGGGTACCTAAAGCTTTCTCAGTGGCTGAAGTAAAATGCTTGGACAGGAATCTTGGTATAGCTGTAGCCTGGTGTTCTTTAGCTGTGAAAGGGAATGGCAGTTAAGGCATGTTAAAACTTCAGGCTTTGCTGAAAAGGGTTGGATTAGTTTTACTTGTTGTTCCAGCTGAAAAGTGGTTTAGAGCTCCTTTTCCTGCATGAGTAGTCAGTGACTAAAACAGAAGAACAAAAACGTGGATTCAAGGAAAAAAAGTTTTTAAGGAAGATGCCAAACATCTCTGATGGAATCCTAAAAAAAAACAAACACTAAAACAACAACAAAAAAACCCAGACACCCCCCCAAAAATAAAAAAAAAAACCAAACCAAAACCCAACCCCACTGTTGTTCATCTAGTGCCATGGAGAATTTGGCATTTCTCATGAGAAAACCCAGATTCAAATGGATCTCAATCATGGTCTTACTCCTCTGCTTTCCTGGAAAACAGATGTGTTTCCTAACACCGTTCTTCTGGGTGCTGTGCTAGGCACCTCTCCCTTACTCTGCTGCTTTTCTTCAAGCTGCAGCAGTTCCCTTTGCATACACTCAGCATCTGAGTTAGAGGTTTCCATCCAATTCTCTTGCCACAACAATAGAAACAAGATTGAGCCCTTTTTTTGTGCTACCCTTTATCACACCTTCTGTTTATGTGATGCTTTTGCTTTGCAGCATCAGGAGAACCCAGTAAAGTTCCCTCTTACACTTCAGCTGCTTTTTTGAAGGTTACAATAGATTTGAGATTATATACTCAGATACTAATTAAAAGGACTTTTATTTTTTGTCTTGTGAACACGTAGAATTAGCACACTCCAGGCTGCACGGTGCAAAGCCAGAGCACAGGATATTTAAAGTTTCACTTTATTTAGTATTCAGTGCATATCATTCAGCAGCCACCATTTGAAAAGAGGCCAGAAAGCAATTTTAACAATATCACATGTGAGAAAATGATTCAAAGTTTTGGAGAGAGAGAGGGAGAGAGAATTCCATATCTCTGTGATCTAACACCAAACAAAGGACGTGACCTAACATATTAAATACAAGGAAAACAGATTCCTCTCACTTTCATTTCTGACTCCTTAGAAAGCAGACACGGTAAGCGGGATCTAAATACATCGTATTATAACGTGACTACATGAGTCACTGATGCTCAGCAATTCAAAATAGCCCAGCAAGTGGGTGCAAGTAGAGGGGCTGAGCTCCCCCTTCCCACTCCAGACTTGAGGGACGCCCCGTTGGGCTGGTCCCCAGGCACGAGGTAGCTCTGCAAGGGCTCCTCAGGCCTCTGGCATGTTCCTGAGGCAGATTTGCAATTGGAGTAGGCAACTGCTAACACATAGTTTAAGGTTATTTGGAGAATTTTTGCTTGCATCTTCATGTACTGTTTAATATTGAGGATGATGCTACACTTCTAAGCATCTTCACATGTGCTATTTTATCAAGTATGCTCTTTGTCTGAATCGAGGTACTAAAGCACAGTACTAAATTATTTTTTTGTTTGCTTTTGCATTTTTTGTGGATTTCACAGATTTTTCATTTGTAATCAAGATTTCAAAATTTCTTTCCGAGAGGTGGACATAAAGTTCTTCCCAAAACACAAAAGGAGGGTAATATCCTCTAGGAGGCCAATTCTGACTTCCTGATTATTGTCAGTCTTTGGGTGGAGAGTGTTTTGTAGGAAGATCCAGGGATCCCACAAATATGAGGTGGCCAAAATGTGACTCATTGAAGAATTGTTATACTTTTTCTTTTCATCTATTTCCCCCTAATTCTTTTCTCTATTTTTCTTCTTTTCTCTTTCTTTTTTTTTTCTTCTTGCATTTTTTTTAATCTTTCCCCTTTTATCATCTATTTTCTCTATTCTTTTCCCCCCCCTCCTTTTTCTCTTCTTCTATCATGAAAGGCTTGTTCACTTTTGCAGTTATCTGAAAAATCTGGAGTGTGTACCTGACAGATAATCAATGCCACATCCCTTTGAGTGGCTGCTGTGGCTGGTGGGTACCAACAGCCAACATTTAGGGCTGACACATTCTTCATTTCCATCAGTGTGTGGACCTCATGTCTTCCTAGATGCTTTGCATCAATGCAAATTCTGTTGGCTTGAGCAGAGACACATCTGATATGCAGTGGAATTAGTCCTACAACAAGAGTTTCCTGCTTCTCCACTGCTGCTGCTATTTATTGCAAAAGAGCTATCCTTTTACTCTCAGTTGGCAATAAAGCAGGATGGGATACATGCTAGGGAGCAAAATAAGTCAGAACCAATTAATATTTGTGCCATTTGTTGTTGTTGGAGATCATTTAAGGATAATTGTGGGAATTCCATGGTTGTGGGTTATCTGCAATGTGTTCCCCCTTCTTAACCACAGAAAACAGCAACTGCAGCAGGGACGCAACCGAAACAAAATAGCAAATACACAAAGGTTAGTTGGAAAATTAAATAAACATGTATTAATTAGTCATTTTTGTCAAGTGACCCCATGCTCTAACAACTCTTGGATAAAGAAATTCTCTTCTTTAACCCCCATTTCTGTTGTTTCCATGTGTCCAGATAAAGTAGCGGGGGCATTGTGTTAGTTGATTATGGAGATGGAATTCACATAAATTGGAGGGTTTGAGATCTCTGGTTCTGCTTCAAAAGGAACTATTTTGGTGAGTTTCTGAGTAGGCATGAACACAATGATTACAATTTCCTTTCAAAGTCCAACCCTGCTGGCTAAGGGAAGGTTTCTCAGTGAGGAGAATGACTAAACAGTTGCTCTCGGTTGCTACATCATTCCAAAGAAAGGAACGTTTTTAATTGATTCAAAATGCAGTTAAATAAAACTATTTAAAAATTGTTAGATATATCTACGATAGCAAGTAAAAATGGAGCCTGCCTGAGTAGGCTTTCTTATTTCTGATAAACATCATGATGTCACAGCCTTTGGGTTTGTGACTGGTGTGTGAAGCAATTCCTTCCGGATCAAGACACAGATCTTTGGTCAGGCACCGCCGAGCTTTTCCGCTTTCAGTTTCAGTCAGCGATAATCATGCTGGAATACGTGTAAGGACCTTCAAGAGATGCCTGTCTGTGTATTACTTAAATCCTGTTGCACTAATGAACGTGTCCACCATAGATCTAGGAACAGGCTGTGATATAATGGACTTAGAGTGCTCAAGGAAATGCGGGAAATGTTGTGTTTGGACAAAGCACGGACCAGAGTGCAGGGAGATCTTGAGAAAGAGCAGGCTGAGATATTGTATTTAACCAGTACAATCTAGTCAGAGCTCAAGCAAAAACGACCCTAGCCCTCTCAGATGCCTGCTGGGTCGAGGTCTCCATCCCAGCACACCCCTCATGCAGTGCTTTGCCCCGAGTCCTGGGGAGGTGATCTGGAGAAGGCATGTTGGAAAACATAGGGAAGTAGATCCTGGTAATAATATTCTTTCTGTAGAAATAATAAAGTTCTTCAGTTCCATTTTGCTATGCAGAATTTTTATAATTATGTACTTGGACTTTGAGAAATTACTCCTGAGGGATGTATATGTCTATGTCTATATACTGTATGACAGAGCTTAATGTCTCTTTGGGTGAGAAGAACCCAAGGAAGTTGGCACAGAGCTGGGAAAAGCTGAGCTCAGGGATGCTGCTGCCTAAGTCAGTGGGTTTAGGCACTGGCTCGGGGGATTGGAAGGCTGAATACAGGTTTGCTCTGTTGGGATGCTCACAGGTACCTGGCATTGTGTGGTACAACTCACACTTCCCAATGATAGCAGCTCCTAAGGCTTGATCTTGCATCTAGCCATTATGCAGCTTTTTGTTATTGTCCTTCCCCTGTATTAAGATGCACTGTAGGGATTTTTTATTAGTATTGTTTAACGCTTATATTGAATTTTTTGAAGAGTGCCTTTAAAAGAATTACTCCTCATCAGCCATGCTGATATAAAAGCACAGTTACTACAATAATGGCCTTTGAATACTGTCCATTAAACTTTGACATTTAAAGTGTTTACTGTGAATACATATTAAGTTTCTCATTAAAGGCAAGGTCTGGCTTTCTTGATGTGACTCTTAGATTAAATCAGTCTAATCCAAAATAAATACAAAGATGGAGAATTCATAACAAGCCGCCTTATAGATTCTCTGTGTGTAAAACAGCAACCGCTATTGTGGCAGAAAGATTTCATTTTAGTGTCTCCTCTTTGGCCCTCAAGAGGAAAAAAAAAAAATCCATCCATTGTGTATAAAACCTTTTGCACTTTGACACAAGTCCTTCCAGCAGAATCCCTCTCTTTTTTTTTTTTATTGAAACAAACTTAAACCATATTCCCTTTCACAAAAGCAAAATGTGCTGAACATGTGCTTTTTTAAAATAGAAGCATGTGCATCAACTCCTCTACAAGAAGATACTTTCTGAGAGTAGTCTCCTGGGAAGGTCCGTTTCTCAAAATCCAGAGCGCACAGGAAAAGGGTGAAACAGTATTAGATCAAGCTTTACTAGGCTGGATGGCCCAGGCTGTGGAATAAGTGATATTTAATATGTGCACTTTGAGGCTCCCGTCGAGCGCCCTGTTTGGTAACCCGGATCAGGATGCTTGTTTAGTGGATAAAAGTGTAACTTTAGAAATTGGCAGGAACTTTCTGTGCTTGGCCACCTGTACTCCCAGCCAGATATGGTGTGAGGCAACTCAGACAAGCACACTTTTCAAAGTTTGTTCTATTTCACTTCCTCACAACTGCCAGGTTCAAAAGAGCCATTTATTAAAA
>VXBZ01002181.1:80192-161851 GCA_013399135.1 Heliornis fulica | reverse complement strand
AAAAAGCACCTCGATCAGTTCAAAGATGCATTTAAAAAGCTCACTGGTCTTTATGATCAAGCTCATACTTTTGTCTTCCCATTACTAAAATAATACTTTTATCCTGCCCTTTTTTTCCCCCCTCTCATCTGTTTTTGTTATGAAAACACAAGTATAATGAAAGTCTCGGGCATCGTATTTTCCAGACAGTACAATACTGTAAGTAATATAAAATGGGAATCTTTTGGGGTTTTTTTGTGTGTGTGGCATTTTTCCTGTCAATAATAATAATAATAATTGTATCAAAAATAATGTGAACTCCCACTGAAGCCTGCATAGTCAATCAGCATAAAGTATTAGCACTTCAGGGACACAAAGGCTCTGAGCCTGATAAAAGAGATTGGACTGAGAATTTTGACCTAAGAATATAATAACGTCTTCCACGATCTCATTATGCCCGTGCCCATTCGAAACCATCTGGGGCCCAGAATAATAAAAGGAATGGTGTGAATTTATGAACCCATAGATCTAGCCATGCCCCCTTGGATATTGTGTTGGATTAGCAGATTTACTGCTAATCCAAACACTGCGGACAAAATTATGTCTTTACATCTGCACTGCGGATCTCGGCGAACTGCAGTAAGTTAAATGTTTGAAGGGTTGACAGCAGCTCCCCTGCTCCAGGCACAATCTTCTGGCGCCCTGCCACCTTCCCAAAAGTGCAGCTCCTCGGATGCACGTCCTCCACGTCTGCCACGGCAGCTCTCCAAAGGGAGATGCTGCCTAACAAATGAAAAAGGGGGCCAGGGAGCCAAAAACAAGTCACCGCCGCTGCCCGTAACAGGTGGGAGCGGTGTCAGCGTGGTGCAACCACGGCACAGTTGGCACGGGGAGAGATTGATCCGTCTCCTTCAAGTTGCCTCAGGTGCAGAGCCCGAAGAGAAGTCTCTATATTTAATTGGGGGTGTCTTTGGCTAAAGAAAATAGTCAGATGCAAATCCTTTTCCTAAGGGGCAGCCATGTGGACTTGTGACCTTTCTTTGAATGGTTTGGAGCCCAGAAATCAATGATTACACTAAATCCATAATTATATTCTTTTCATCTGTGGCAGGGTACTGATAGCGTGACAGATGTGAGACCTTGAAAGCATGGAAACTTCAAAGACCGTTGAGATGTGTTAGACACCATGGACATGTGGAGCAGTAAAACACAAAATTAAAAAAAAAAACCAAAACCCAGACTGCTCAATCAGTGCTTTAGGTGATCTCCCCCTCTCACATGAACACACACATACGTGTACATGTGAACATTTATGCACATAACTTGAGTCCCTGGAGTCCCCAGGAAAGAGAGACTAACTGCTGGAAATAGGAGTGCTTTGGCCAACTGGAAGGCTTGACTTGGTTTGGTTCCAGAAGCTTCACCAAAAAAAAAAGAAGGGGCTGGGCTGGAGACATGTAAAAATAGGTCCTAAGTTTAAAGAAGTAGAATTATACATTATAGTTGGTTTTATGTCTCGTAATAAGATATGGTGAGAAGGAAGACCGGGCCAGCGTGAGGAGGGTTGTTTGCAGTGGACTGTGTGGGAAGCTCAGCCTTAATGCTGTGGTCCCCAGGCAGAACAAGGCAGGTTTCCACATGGGAGGGATGATTTGGAGGGGAGGGTGTCCTTGATCCCAGCAATGCTCCCTGGAGGAGGCTGATGTGAAAACTGAAGTTAACCACAGGCTTAACTTTTACATTTTGCTTCTCTTTTAAAGCACAAGGAAAGCGTAAGGGATCTGGTCTGGTTGGGTATCACGGGAGAGGGTGGCTAGGAACATGAGACAAGGTTTGCAGGGGGGGCAGAGCAGCTTGTGTTAGAATTGGGTTAGAAAGCCAGATGTTGGGTGCATTCAGGATCTTTGTAATGCGTTGTGTGGTGGCTTCTGGCATGGAAACATCGTCTGCCTGTCAGTGCTGCTCTGGGCATGTCTTTAATTCCAGTCAGTGGCCCGTCACGTCCCTACAGCAGGCGTGATGTTTGCTGCAAATATATGTAGGGAGGTATTTTTGGCTAGTTGGGATTATATTATTTGCACAGGGAGGCAAGGAAAGAATGACACTGGTCATTTCAAAAAGCCTCATGTCATCTTTTCTGTGGCTGCTTATGGGTCAGGATACAGATGAGCCGAGGAATGGCAGGGAAGCGGTCGGGGGATTGGAGTGAAAGAGTGACCCGCTACCGATCTGTCAGGGGTGAAGGTGGCTGCAGTGGTCCAGGGGCTCCACGAAAGGAAGGAGGCAAAAATCACCATGGTTAGAAATCAGTCAAAGTGCAGCTGTGTCCCATTTATCCCAAAGTTAAGATTTTTTTAAGTTTTGTTTATTTTAGTGTAGTGCCTTGCGGTCTTTGTGACCAGAGAACAGATGCTTTAGCAGGGAAAGTGAAATGATGTTCCCAATGTTTCTTAGGTATCTGTAGCTGTGAGTGTCACTGTGTATGGTACCACTCATCATGCCAGAATAATTGAGTGGCACAACAAGGATGCTTTTTATTTATTATAACTTCTATAAATAATAAAATGACTTAATGTTAATATCTATTATTTATTAATAACATTTGCTTCTTGAAAAATTCTGAGTTATAAATTTTGGGAGTAATGTTAAAACTTGGCACGGAGAGTTCAGGCAAATCAATGTATCAAAAGCATATGATAAATGCAAATATTTTTGTGTTCCTGGCATTACTTGTTACACTGATACTCATAGGTGTAAATTATGGTTCAGGAAATGATGGTATGAAGTACGTGGATTTGATAAGTGAAGGATTTGTGGTAGCTACAGGCAAGACAAGAAAATTTCAAAGCATGTAATTCAATTATCTGTGCTATTTCCTAATATCAGTATGAAAATGTACATTGAAAAAAAATAGGATTTTGGTTTTTTCTTTAAAATTTTGAACTTCAATATCAGGTTACTTTTTGAGTCCCACTGTAGAAATCTCAGAAATACAAAGCATGTAAAAACATGAAGTGACCATGGTTTTACAAGGATTGTTTAGTTTCTAGGGCAAGATCAGAAGGTTTATCTCTTTAGCCTGATCCTGAGATCACAAAATACTGGACTGTCACTGATCTAGGAGTCTGAAATGCCTGAGTGGTAACTTGAGCTCATCCTGTTTCTTCTATAAAAATCCCAGCTTTGGGCAAACACCCCTAAAGAAGATCATTTTTTTTTTCCATAGACTTTATTGCTTGAAGCTGGTCGTGCATCTCTAAGATCAGAGAGCCATGAACAGGCAGCACAGGTGTAGCACAAGTAGCCAAGCACATGGACTTCATCTCATACCTGTGCAACCTATGGATAAAACCTATGGATAAACCTGGTGGAGCTTCCAAACGTCTTCGAGTTTGAACACACCAGGAACTCCGGCAGTTTCTCTTTGTTTCCCTCTGCAGTCCCCAATCTGAATCAAGCCTTTCCCATTGCCTTCCTCCTTTGCCACTTCTACCATCCACTCACAATTCATTTTCCAACTTAACCTTCATTAGTCTCTCTCCTCGTTTCTTCAGTTGTGTTTCTTAGCTTAGCAGACGCTGAGTGTTTCTTCTGCTGGTCACCAAAGAAGCATCTTCTTGAAGGCTGCTCACATAAAGTCAGCCAAATACTTGCAGAGAATTCAAAGCTACCTCAGCAGAGCCAGTCACATCTCAGTTCTGCTTCTTCAAGGCAGATTAATTGTTGAAGCTATTCACCAGTTGCATGCGTATTATATAGTCATTTTATCGCTTACGTAGACTCCTCTGAAAGGAGGACCATACCCAGTCCTCAAAATATTCAAACCTTACCTTTTCTGGCTAACACAGGGGGCACCAAGATGAACAAACTAGTTATACATGCATGGAAAGTAGCAAGCTGAAAGTAATTGTGTATTCAGTTTTAATGGAGCTGAATCTCCTGCTGAGATTTCAATATCTGACAGCATTGCTTTCATTGCCCCAAATGCCCAACCTTTTTCTAATGTTTGACCTTGGGTATGATTATATTTCTGTATGTATCTCAAACGATGCAAAATCATTTGCCTGTATCAGTCATCTCTCACTGACAGTCCTGTTCCAGCTCATGGCAGAAGAGAACAAGTCTGATGGCAGTAACAATAGCTAAAATGAGCTTTGATAGATGTTTCTCCCCTTTCAATAAATACATAAAGCATCTCTATAATGTCATTTTGTTAACTGATAAACAACAAAAGGCTGAAGGCATTCACTTTTAACTCCATCTCATGCCATTATTTTCTCATTACCTTACTTAGTGTATATAAGCAACGTGACCTGTGGAACAGAGGACAGGGCTGTTGCTTTCAGTGTTGGTTATTTATTTTATTTCACATCCAGAGTCCCACCTGCTGAATAAGAGCCATGCAGGTCTGTGGCAGGCTTCACCATTGCAGTCTTACCCCAACATTGACTCACAAACCTGGGTCTGCTCTTGGTGGGATCTCACATACCCTGCAGTGCCTCCTGAGCTGGCTTCCCATCTCTCCTGAGGTCAATGTGCCACGCTGGCTCCTCACAGAAATGTGATTCTTTCTGGTCACCTCTTGTTTTTTTGTTCTTTCCAGCCAGTCTAACCTTGTCCCATCATTAGCCTTGTGCCCCTTGCTCTAGGGAAGCTCCAAGGCTGAGCAGAGGTGGGGATGGGAGGAACATCCCCCATTGAGGCACAGCACGGTGGATGGTGGTTATGGATGCATACAGCAGTCGGTGGCGGGAGGGACAATATAACAACTAAATTACTGGGATTAAGCAGAGAAGGAGAAGTTGCATCCCACTCCTTGTACCCCCGTGATGAAGCGGCTGTCGGAGAGGAGCTGGGAGGCACCGGTGCTGGCAGCCTTGGCAGGCGTGATGAAGAGGCGTTTCCAGATAGATGGGGACAAAGGGACCGTTTTTTAAGTGCAACTCCAACAAACAGTCTCAGTGTGATTAATGTTCCTGTCCTGGTAACAAGAGTGTATCCCTAAAGAGAGAAAACTTGATAGTGGTGTCTTTTTTATTTTTTTTTTCTAGGTCTGTGTAAGCCAGGCACATTATTTTAATAGAACACCATTAAGGTATTTATCTTAATTTAAAAAAATAATATTTCCCTTGTTGTTTGCAATTGCCCACCAGAAATGAAATCCCTTTCCTGATGAAGTATCCTTTACAGTCCTGCACTGGTTGTTATTGCAGGTTGCCTCGGGAATACCGAGTTACTGAGTTTCAGACTTGCTTCAGAAATACTGAGGGGACTTTAACAGCATTTGAAAACACAGATAAAGAAATACACGGGCCATGCAAACAAAAGTAAGTGGGATGAAAAGGGATGTGTTTACTAGAGTGCTGGAAAAAAAAAGGTCCACAAAGAAGCCCCTTGGTCTGATTACAGGACTCGTTAGGGATGCAGAGCACTGACCAAGTTCACTGGAGTCTGAAATCCCAAGGGCAGTTTTGGGTTTCTTTCTGTGGACTCCAGAAAGTGATTTAATAATTCATTTGAAACTGTGAAAAACTTTCTGTTGACTTACTTTATTCCCTCTTCAAGAGGATTTTTGCTTTTGCTTGGAGATTTTAACTCGGTATTGAGGAAGCATAAACAGATGGAGATCTGAGCCCCCAGACTAAACAGAGAGTTTCACACACATCTAGAGGAACACGAACAATCTGACAATTGGTTTGTCCGAATTTGCAATGGAAAGAGGGCCCAGGCAGGCTTGGTGTTAAATCTGCTGTTGCTGTACACCGGCTTGACTTAATGCAGCCCCTCTGCTTCCCAAGGACAAAGGGAAATTTAGGCAAATACGGACATCAGCTTGTAAAAGGGGGTAGAGATTTAGTGTTTGGAGCTACTGCTGGATGGCAAAGCACAAACCATGCTGTGCTTTGCTTAAAAAATATAAAAATCCCCAAACTAACAAAAAAGCCCAGGCAAAAAAGTCATCAGAAGTGGTAGGTAGCTGATGCATGTGTCTGGTGTGGGACTGTCCAGAAACCAGCGTGTTGGAGTGTTTCCCATATCATTTCCCATCCTCCTAACTTCCTTTTGGAGCATTGACCATGCTCATCCCTCACATCCTCCAGCAAGGCTTTTGCTGAGCTCCACACCGACGTCCACCAGCACGTCGTTGTGGCGGAGGTGTGCAAGACATCGCTCTGGCTCAGGTACAAGCCCGTACCCGATGCCAAGGTAGTGCCTGTCACCCCATAATCACCCCACAGGATGTGACACCTTTTGGAGGAGATAACTGCAACCTTTATGATTATCCATGACTAGGAAAAAAGCATCGAGTACAAGGTGGGCTTTAGCAGAGTCGGTGTTTAATATTCTGCCCGAGGATGCTGCCCATAACACCCAGACACGACTGGGTGCGTCGTTCCAGGAAAAACGTGTTGTTTAAACACAAGTGAAGTGTTAGCAGTCGAACAGATACAGTGATAAGGTGTTAACTCTGACCTTGTAATTAAATGCAAATACAGCATGAGAGCAAAGCAAGCGACTGTGTAAACAGGTAAAGGAGGAAATATACGGTCGGGCTCTTTCCTTAATGGCATTTTTTGGGCTGGAGTGACAAGAGAGGATTTGTTAATCAGAACATAAAAAAAAAAAAAGGCCTGCATGAAGAATTCATTAATTTATGCATTTCACATGAATGCTAGATATTGCATTTCACCCCCTTCCTGCTTTTACTTTTCATAAATTTCCCGTGTAAATTTACATTTACGTCTCGCTCGCAAACGTTAGAATGCTTCATTAGTTACTGGTGCTTGGGTTTTTAATATTAACAGTCTCTCCCCCTGAGTGTCTTTTATTGAGGCATACAATTTTAATAATTTGTGGGAAAGATGACATTTCCAGCGAGATCAAGATGCTTATTGGCCTCTTACTCCATTCTGGTGCCTGCCTCAGCAGTGGCACAGTCCACCGCCTCGTCTCTTTAGATGATGCATTAAAACTGTCGAGGTACCCGTCGTTAAGGTACCACAAGCATCCACAGCATGCAAAAATATTCTGCTTTATGTATGGTTTTAGGTGAGTTTCTGCAGGTTTCCTTCTCTCTGGGATGTGAACCTGCCTTCCAGGTGGTAATCAAGTTACAGAAATTTCTGCAAAATATATTAAGAAGTGGATCCACTCGTAACTATGTCTTGGAAATAATTTTCAAGTAGAAATAAGTCTTTCCCAAAGATAAGAGGCTTTTGTTTTAGGGAGGAAAAACCTGTCTGCAGGTGACATCTCAGATAAAACCATGAACAAGCTCAGTCTGTGAGTAGCTGTCCAAAAATGAAAGGCAATCTGCAGGAATTTGGGGGTTTTTCTGGTGTGTGCATGTGTGTTTCTTGTGAAAAATGGAACTTCCTACTCAGAAAGTCAGAACAACGCATACGAGTGGCCCAAATTGTTTTTGATTAACAAGGTTTTCTGCCTGGAAGTCACTTTATCTTCAACCCATTAGCTGGGCTCGACAAAACAAATGAACCTAACGCATTAGGCTGAAACACATTCTGGCTGTGCGGATGCAAAGAAAAAATCCTCTCATAACAGCCATACAAATGCCTTATATATCTAGTTTTTCAGCTTAATATTCCCCTCTGAGTTTATACAAAGAGAATGCATAAGAGATTATGCTCACATCTGTTATTCTGAAGTGGGAACCGTGTGATGCTGTGATGAATCGGCTGCTGTGACGTAGGAGGGTGAGACCGCCTCTCGCCCTGGGTGCTAATCAAAGCAAAGAGCTCCCTTCCACGTCTTAGTTGGCTTTTCTTCCTTTGCCATTGTCTCCAGGAAGTTTGGTTTATGAACCTTAGAAAGTTTATTTTTATAAAGTTTAAAGATAGATATGTTTATATTTAGAAAGTCGGGTATAACATAATTTTTATTGACCATGTGAAAAGGTGGATTTTTGCCTTTGTTGTGTGATAGTTCAGGAGTGATTCCAAATATCCATTTCTAGGTTAATTATTTGTGTTTTCATAATTATTCCTATTAGCCTCTTTTCTGGACTATGAATGGCTGAAATGAGGAAAGAGGAGTTCTGTGAGCATTACCAGAACACTTCAAGGCATTTTGCCCTCTAATTCCATTCTCTCCTCAATATATCTATATAGGACATATATTCAGTTTCTGAGTTATCTTGGGAACTGCTACTATGTGCCCTTAAATTCATCTGGTGTTCTGCATGAATAAATACTAATGTCTGGACAGAGGCTATGATCTTGCACCCTAAATGAGATCTCTTCTTGACTCTTCTTGTCCTGAGGATGACCAAGTTTTCATTTTTAATTTTATTTTTCTGTCTTTGAGGAGCATCATACATAATGCTGTGTGATTTGCAGGAAAATCATTATCTCTAGGAAATAGCAACTAGACAGGACTTCTCCAAATTCAGCTGAACAAGATGGTGGTGTCTTACCAGCAACAGAAAAATCAAGTGTTTGACCAAAGTGCAATATCTTGACTGGAAGCCTAGTGGGACTGCCAGTGCTTTTTCCCAGTTATGCTTCAGCATATTAACTGAGCCAAACAGCCAAGAGAATAAATTTGCACGTAATGTGTGTTTGCTGGGTGTTCATTATCTTGTTACTTAAAAATTGCCCATGAAAAAGTGAACACACTCATGGGAACATGACAGAAAGATTCTTAAAAGAAACTATATGAAAACAAAGCACTATTCAAATTAAACAAAATATACAATTGCAACTGGCGCTGTTGTGTTCGGCTCCAGTAGGCACACTGAATTGTCTTTTTTTCCAAATGGATAATTTATTTAATTAACTGAGATGCAATGAATTTTAAATTGTATATTGAAATGGAAAAATTAGGTAGTTAGGAAAAAAATATTACGTGGTTTACATTCTTACTCACTGTTGGGCAATTTTTTTATTGCATAATTAGAAATTGCACATGGAAATTTACCCTACTATGAATTTTGTCTGCAAAAAAACGTTTTCCTTGCTCCACAGTGACCTGATAAATTTGAAGAAGTTCTGAATATTTTTAAAATTCCTTCTCATAAACCTGCAAATTTTTTTTTCTCATTCATGTGTAAATTTTCACAATGGATAGTGAGAAATTTTTATTTTTGGTCATTGTTTTCTATCTGGGAATACACTCATCTTACTGCCTAACTTCAAGACATTTAAATAGACTTTATGGATATCCAGTGTTTGTACATGCTAGGTCTGTTTTAAAAGTCTTTTTTAATTGTTCCCCCTCACCCCTCCACCCCGCCCTGGAAGTTTCATACTGACTTTATTCTGCAGTTTCTATCAGGAATTGCACTTTGTTGCCTTACACTACTCAAACCTGTTTATCTGCATAATTCAAATGCAACCCTGAAGGATATAAACACAGTGACAGTTTTTAAACTTACTTTCTGATAATCAGCAGAAACTGTTACCAGAACCTATTCAAGAACATAACACTGACAGACGGCATCCAATGACCCTCAATAACAGCAGATACAATCTCATTGTATAAAATTATATTATGACACGATTGTGTTGTCTTGAGTTATGAGTCAGGTTGACTGCAATATGGCACACTTTTTCTTTAAGAAAAGATGACATCTATTGACACTGAGATAATGCAGGATCTAAATTGTGCAGCCCCTTTCTGCAATGAAAAAAAGAAACCATCCCAAAGAGTAAAAAGCTCTGTGTGTACAACTGGGAGATAAATAAGTAGCTCAATACCAGTGTTCTGTGCTCAAGATTCTAACTTTTAGGTTATGGGAGTTCCATTGGTGGGGCAGATTGTTTGGTAGCTCACATTGACATTTGTGGCTCAGCTTAGTCTCCAGCTTAGTCTCCAGTACTGTCAGGACAATGGATCATGACTGAGGAGGTTGGTGTGGGAAAACTGAGTGGCTGTTGGTGAGAGGTCTCCATCCACAGGACCTGGCAAACCAAGCTGATTCCTAGGCAGAGGTGGCAGTGTGTCATACAAATGGATGTTTAGTGGTCAAACACAGACAAAGTGATTCCAGGATGCCAGGTTTCCTCAGGTGTTGGGGAAACTCATATTCCAGTCCCTTAAAGGTGCCTGTAAGAAAGCTGGGAAGAACCATTCCTGAGTGCATGGAGCGATAGGACGAGGGGCGTGGTTTAAACTAGAAAAGGGGAGATTTGGGTTAGGTATTAGGCAAAGGTTTTTCTCTCTGAGGGTGGTGGGACACTGGCCCAGGTTTCCCAGAGAGGTGGTGGAGGCCCCATCCCTGGAGATGTTCAAGGTCAGGGTGGATGGGGCTCTGAGCAACCTGCTCTAGTGAAGATGTCCCTGGTCACTGCAGGGGGTTGAACTAGATGGTCTTTGAAGGTCCTTTCCAATCCAACCCAACATATTCTGTGATTACTAAGATGGCAACAGCTTCTGGCCAGGAAAGCTCCTGGCAAATGTTCTCATATTCTTTCCTCCCTCTCTCAGTCTGAGCTTCTGGCTCCAGAGAAGGTGGAGTGTTGCAGTTCTGGCTTACTACAGGGTGTCTGACCAGGTAAGGTTGCCAAACGGGAGAGTAACACATATCTTTCCCATTATCATAAGTCTTTGGTTAGGTTCCAGGTAATGCACTAGTGAGTAGAGTAAGGTCCAGAAGGAATTGCTGCTGATGGGTGTTGGCTAGACCTGGCCAAGGTGTCCTGGAGATTTGAGAGATTTCTGGACAGAATTATGATTTTTGTGTTTTTAACTATCCCCCTCCCCAAAAAACCCACCCAAAAACCCAACCCAGCCCAAACCAACAAAACCAAAACAAAGTGTCATTTTTTATTTCATCTTTGGGAATGGTATTTTTGTAAACAGTGAGAAACTTCCTGATGTCTTAAATCAGGTGCAATGGGGTAGAGTAACAATTAAAAAGTGTCCAGTGGGGCAATGCACTTTCACTTTTCATTGAAGAAGAATAAAGAGTTTGGTCAGAAAAGCCAATGCTCCCAAACATTGAGATTCCCAGCGTGTTTGGAAATTGAAGGGTTTGGGTTTGTTTGCCCGCATCATGCAGCGTAGCTGATGGTTGTATAAAACCTCATGATTATAAGCAGGTTAGAAACACGGGGTTTGTTTATGAATAAATAATTCTGTATGTGTTCTGCAGGGTAGCAAGGACACTTAGGACATTCTGCATCTCTAAGGATGCCGTGAGCAGGATGTATATGTGGCAGGAAAACAGATTTACGGTCAGGTAAATATAGGGAGAAAAAAGACATGCCCAACACATAGTAGTACTCAGGGTTGCATACTTACATGGAAGCTGTGGCCATTGCACATATTCAGAGGTTAACAATTAGTATGGATAGAGGAGTGCAGTGTCTTGAGTCATTTCCATTACTGGTGAGATAAAATCAATGTCCAAATACTTCCTTACTGGCAAAACCCCCTGAAAATACTCATCTGCTGCATGATATGAAAATTCAATGCCATTAACCTGAGAGGACAAAACCCCTACGTGCCACCTTTGAATAATCACCTTTACTGTCTCCTTAAACTCAGTTTCCACAAAGCCATTTCTTGGAGAAAGGTGTATTTTGGCCGTTTGCTCTGACAGAGCAAATGTGACCCCCAACTCCGGGGGTCCCAGCGCGATGCTCATCCCTCCGCTGCCACCCCAGATCGCTGGGAAGAGGGATGTGGGGTGTTATATCCATAAAAGAAGTGGTCTAGAACCACCTGCCCTAAACATATGGGAATCCCCCGTTTTCCAGAGAGGCTGGACCCAGCGAGCCTGCGCGTACGTGTTGATCACGCCTGTGAGACGCAGGGATGCTCTGCAAGCCCTGCCCACCCTCGGTGGCGGCGGCTCTGCCTGGCCGGGAGCTACTCGGCTGTCGCATAAATAGTCTCTCTTACCTCTGAAGTTTTTCCTCTTCTCCTACAGCAGTGCTAGGGGTCAGGCACACAAAGGTGGTGTCCCCTGATTGCAGCAAACACCGCCATGTGTTGTATGTTTGATGAATTAAAAGGATGCTGCCAACTTAATTACACTGTAACCCTTCAATAAAGGAAGGGCAGAGCTGATTAACTAGTGAATAATTGGGGGCTGATTGATGGCTTTCTCCCTCGCTGCTAAAGGCTGTATATATAATTATTTTGCCTGTGGGCCTAATTTTGCCACTGTTAGCTTCCACTTTTGTCATCAGCTGTAATTTATGGATAGGGCCTGAAGCCTTAAAAAAGGCTGGAAAATGAAATAGCCCCGAATCCCCAGATATGTCACCTGGAAATGGCCAGCAGGCAGCCTTTAACGTCAACATTTGCAGCCATTTAGCAGCATTAACACCTCATGCTTAGCCGGAAAATAATATTATCATTTGTCAACAACTATCATAATATAGATTTTTTTCCTGACACATAATAATGTTGCATCACTCACACCAATGATTTAATATATGTTTTAAATGCAAGATCAATTTATTGTAACCAAATAGAAAATTCTTCTAGTAATGCACTTAAAGTGGTGGTGGTGGGGGGGGGGGGGAANNNNGTGTGGGGGGGGGGGGGGAGGAAGAAGAGACCCATATCCCCTCATTGCATTAGCAGATTGGTTACAGAATTAGCATGGCAGTCACTAATGAACCCCTAAAATCACTGCAAACTAAGATAGTTTGTGAACTTTAGTTAAGAAAATAAACACTTGTCTTTTTTCCTTTGAACTTTGAAAGATGCAGTAGCAGTTTCAAAGAAAAGGCAGTTAATAAACTAGCAAACTTCTCTCCACTGTGCTTAAAAAACATTGTGGGATGATTTTCCATCTACTGTCAATCAGCAGACCACAGAGCAATGCTGGATTGTATGGGATGTAGATCTGGCCCTTTGTATTTTAAATGGAAATAAGAGGTTGGGTTTTGTTAGGTTTTTATTTTCAGAGAGACTAAAGCTAATCATTAATGCTGTGAAGTAATAGGAAAAGCCAATCTGTTTTGAAGGATTGAACTGCTTCAGTGGCGAGGAGGAGAGATGTCCCCCCCAAAAGAAAAGTCAATTTTGGGAAAATACAACATTCTGATTAGAGCTGCTCCAGCGGCCGTGTGCGAAGAGGCACTGCCTATTTTATATTCCACAAAGATATTTTGTTTTTTCAATAAAGTCATAACAACTTAGATGCACTTTTTTTTCTTTTTTCCCCCATATTTAAACATTGTGGAGAGGAAGCTTCTAATTTATAAGCCAAGATATACAAAGCCTCTCTCTCAAATTTCCTTTGTTGTTTTGTCCTCGCAGAGAGCTCCCTTGCCTATGAAGCACATAAAGATTTGAAGAACCTTTCAGTCAAAGCTCAGTAGTGTGCCAGTGGGCACTGGCCAGGAAAGAGAAAAAAATAAAAAATAAAAAAAAAAGATTGATATTTGCCCTCTCTTCTTATCTGCACTTGATTTATAAGTCAGTGTGAGTATGCAAGAGAAATAAAGGCAAAGACCTTGATGCCTCCCTGTGGAGAATATGCACCATTTGGATTGAAGGCATGAAAGAGGAGAAATTAATGGTAAGCTGTTCATCTGTCACTACTGCCAGCCTGATGGTTTTGCAGAGAAGGAGAGGACTAGATGACATGCCCTCCAGTCAAGGGCACGACTGCCCGCTGTTCTCATATTATAAACACAGTGCTTTGGGTTTCTAAGGGATTTAAATTTAAATTATACTGTACTTTGGATAGGCAAATCTTTACACAAGTTTATTTTCTTGAAGTATTAACATGCAGGATTTCACTGGCTTTATGTGCAGGAAAAATAAAAATTAAGTCCCTCTATTTGATAAAAATGTGTAGCAGCCTCTTAAAATGTCTCTGTATTTTTAAAGCAGTGTGTTATAGTGTAATGAGATTTAAATTTATATATGCATTGAAGATTTAGGCACATGCATAAATAGATAAGCTTTAGTTATTCTACTTTCTGGTGCATAGGAAAAGATTAAAAAGTTCAAAATAGGAGTTGAATGTTGGGTTGATTGTTTTTTCTATTAAAATGGTATAATATTAACTGCTGCTATCGATGACAATATTAGGAGCACATCTGGAGGATAAAAACCAACACAAAACTTTCATGTTGTGCCAAATGATGAGAAAAAAACCCCCACACTTATTGTGAAGTGACTCATTCTCAGGGCTGAGCCCTCATGCACCCTCTTGCTGCTGTTGAAATGGTTTTTACTGTACGAAGGGTCCCTGCTCTGCTCATGTCCTCAAGATGGTTCTGCACCCTTGATGGACCACAACCAGTATCAGTGCTAATAGGGATGTTTTGGGGGACCTGAGGGGGTTTGAGTAAATATACACAGGCAAGAGAACTAGTCTGGAGTGTGCCCAAGTTCATTTTTTTTTTGGTGTGGATTTTTTTTTAAGTTTTTTTTTGTTCTTGTCAAAAAATCCTCCTGTGGCCTAGTAGATCCACATGTTCAAAATCTGTTTGCACTTGCTGAGTCCATCTGCATGGTGGCTGACGTGCCTCCTCGCAGCGAGGCGTGGATGCAGCAGCCATACAGAGTGACTCTGCTTCCTTTGGTCACGTACCGTTGCCGGGCTGCTCCCTGCCGTGCATCAGCAGTGCTGGAGGTGAGGAAAGGAGACTTTTCCCTCTGCTCTTGGGTCACCCCTTGCTGGTTTAGGGACAGCATGAGACCCACCTGACTGGGTATTGCCTTCTCCATGCTGAATGTCTGTGCAAATTCTGTCCAATTCCATGTTTTCTGTGTCTACAGCAATAGGTGATTTCTGAAAGCTTTCTAGTACCACAAATCACAGAATCACAGAATCACAGAATGTCAGGAGTTAGAAGGGACCTCGATAGATCATCTAGTCCACCCCCACCACTGCCAGAGCAGGATTAGCTAGATTAGATCACACAGGAACGTGTCCAGATTGGTCTGGAATGTCTCCAGAGAAGGAGACTCCACAACCTCTCTGGGCAGCCTGGCCCAGGGCTCTGGCACCCTCAAAGTGAAGAAGTTCTCCCTTATATTCAGATGGAACTTTATGTATTCCAGCTTGGACCCATTGCCCTTTGTCCTGTCACTGGCCATCACTGAGAAGAGCCTGGCTCCATCCTCCTGACACTCACCCTTAACATATTTATAGACATTAATGAGGTCACCCCTCAGTCTCCTCTTCTCCAAGTGTGTTGGAAGCTGTGGCACAGGAGGTGGTCTAGCTGGAAAAGGATCCTGGTATTGCTGGTGTAACAAAGGAAGGTTGTGTGGTCATGAAGGCTAAATACTTCTAAGTCTTGGCTTGTTAGCTGCTTGGGAGGTTGCACATGCAAGATAGCAAAAGGCTTAAAGTTAAGCACTGAAAAGTAAGAAAATGCTAATACAGTCTTATTTTTATATTTTTTATATTTGTGCATGTACATAAACACACTTAAATTGGCCTTTATCATGTGGTGTGTGCTAAAATGTGTTCAAGTGACCTCTTCTCCTCCTTCAACAAGCGCAGGCTTCTCATGATCCATTATTTCCCAATCACCATCCACACTTTGAGCTTTTCCACACAGATTTTCCTCTGATGCTCTCACTTTGGCTGTTTGCAATTAACTGTGGGAGTAGCAGTAGAGAAGTATCCTGGTGTTGTGGAAGGAGTGGGCATGTCCATCCCACACACTGGCAATCAGGCACAGAGGGTAAAGGTATTTCTAGAGCACCGATAACTTGGCAGGATGCAGATACTGAGGTAGCCCAGCGTTGCCCCAATAACTCATCAGTGAGTGGGTGCTGTGGCTGGGATACCTTCTTTTGAGTGACTTGTTGCACATCTGTGGTCTCCATAGCAGCATGTGTGTATGATGCCCACCAGGACCCCATCAGCTCAGACAGCAGTGTGCTGGTACAGGGATGCTGCCTTGGGAACTGCAGTGGATTTGGTGTTTCAGCCATAGTCACAGTCTTAAAGTTTGACACAGAACTTTATCTTTCTGGCTTTTCACAGCTCATCATCTGTGTATCCACCAACTATAGACAGCAGCAGAGTAAAAATCCAGATTTATTTCCATTCACAGTCATTCCTATGCACTTGTGAGACTGGGTGTCTCTGGAAAACCAAAAAAAAAAAGCCGCCTGTGAGGAAGTAATTAACAACTACATCATAACGAAGACAGGCAAGGGCCAAATTAAAGTTGCAGAGGGACCTTTAATTCCTGCATTTCCTAGCTGTCAAGTGCTTCAGTATGTGGTATTAGCAATCTTTTAGCCTAGTTTTTAATGTAAGTGTGTATCAAGATGAAACGACTGCCGTGTTTTCTGCTTGTGGTCTGAAAGGTGGACAACGGTCCCGCTTTGTTCAGCTCTGCTGCAGCAGCAGGCAATGTCCAGGGCATCTTGCACCTTGGTTGATGCCCACATCTGAAGGTGGAAGGACAGGGAAAGTCTGGGAGGACAGGGAAACCAGTGAAAGGGCTTATGTGGGAAACTGGTTCAAATCTGGATTAACTGGGAGGCAGTGCGGGGGTCCAGAGCTGAGCAGCACTGCTGGCATGAGCCCAGCTTGCTGCTGGGGGACCAAGACCAGGCTGGTTTGAGAGTGGCTTGTGAACACCTTTTAAAAAAATCCATGTGCTCTAATTTTCACACTTCTAAAAATCTCTTCATTTCAGCTCTTCCCATTGTTTAATAGTAATCCTTCCAAAAAAATCCGCATTGACAAAGGTGAAATATCAATACAGAGGAAAGGAAAAACAACATTTACCTCCTGTTCAACCTCACATAGAAATCCTTAAGTGTCTTTACCTGTGGTGGCCTTGTTACTCAAATATACCATTATTTGGGGGAAATTTATTGCTCCTCTGGAATGAAAAATTGTCTTTAATCAGAAATCCTTTTCTGTCCTGTGAGGAAGTAAGAAAATTTTCAGCCAATTGGAATATTGGGTGAATATTTTCAGAAAATTCTTTCAATAAACCAATGAAGTAATGTCCCAGCTTCCTGAACACCAGGGATTTCTCATGGCCACAACTCTCAAATAATGGCCACAAACCCACTCAAAACTTGTAATTGGATTTACATAGATGTCTAAATGAGAATTATTTAAAAATATACCCAACCATTAAGTTCTAGATTTGACAACACAAGGGGCAACTAATACTTTCTTTATTTTAGCATGTCTGGACTCCATTGCTTGGTGTTTGGCCGCTTATTTCAGTATAATTATTTTTTTTTCCCGGGCAGTTGATTAAAACTTAGGAAATAAATGCTGGTTTTTAATTTTTATTTTATCTCTGAAATATGATTATAAATGACCTTTGATAAAAAGTTAACAGAGAATATGTCAGGAAGCAGCTCAGAAGGAAAAAGATTAAAAGCAGACAGTCTAGAGAGGTGTTTAATTTCAATTTTCTTTGTGGTATGAGAAATCTGTAGATTTTTAAAGCCATCGCGCCATAGTTACTTTTATCAGTAGGGCTCTTTTGTTTTGTTCTGCCACCTAATTCTTTTGATGACAATGAGTCCACAGTTTTCCAATGACTGATTTCGATTTGCATGTTATTGTCGGCCTTTTATATTTTATCATATCTCCACTTTGGTTTTTATGCAGATCCTCACATCAGAAGGCGAGGGCAGCCTGAGCTAAACAGCTGGCTGGATTTGCATGAAAATGGACTGCCCTTCTTCATTTGTTTGTTCTTTGGAAATTACAGTAGGTGAGTATCTGACTCAAATTTCCCAAACAAATAAAGATAAAACTTCACAGATATTAAACTGGGGAGCATTAAACTGTATCATTTTACATATAAAAAGAAGAGGATTAAATAGAATTAGTCTGTTGAGATGACTGAGGAGAAACAATGTGAGTGACGGTCTGAAAACTAAAGATACAAAAGAACCACAGTATCTTCGGGAGATTTTTCCCTCCAAGTGTTTTCCTTTCCCATGTTCCAAGGATAAACTCTAATACAAATATTTCCCTTATGAATTTAAGATATTTATTTGCTAGGGAAAAGAGAACCATCATCTGTTTTAAGTCATTATATATTCGATAGTGCTTATGGATTTTATGTACACGTCGTATCTGCGTAGCAGTTTCCAGAAGCCAGTGGGTATTCTTTACAGCTCAGGCTGGCGGTGTAAACCAGCCTAGGTCTCAAGATGACCAGGGGCAGATGACATTAAAAGTCAGCATTGTTTCCAAGAGGCAAAATCTGTAGGGTGGAGCAGGATCTTTTATTAGACTGACGGATATAGATGGAAAAAATGAACAAGCTTTGGGGCAAACGAGAGCTTGATAGTTGACAGATATGAGCTTTATAGATTTGAACAGTAAGGTATCAAAATAACACATGGCATGACTTGGAGTTGTCAACAGACTTATAAATTATTTAGAGCATGCATGCCCTTGTGTGCCTGCAAGCTTGTCCGTCTCTTGCCACTTAGGCTGCTTGAGCTTATAAAAGACGTAAGGGCTCCCTGCAAGCCTTACCTCTCCTGTCTTCAGACCTTCTCAGAAAGAAGAGCATGGCTCTGACTTGGAGTTGGAAAGAGTGGGGTTCATGGTGCCTAGTTATAGTGGGGGATTTAGCTATTTTACATGTAGACTCTCCTGCTTGGATTAACAGTAATGCGATGGGCTTTCTTGAGATAAAACTATGGGGCAAAGAAGTATCAACTCTGAATTTCCTGGAAAAGCAGTAACTGCCAGCCTTGGATGTGAAAATTAAAGTTCATTCCTTTCTCTGTTACTGTTGGAATTGGGTATGTAGAGTCACAGCCACGTGGTATCCTCAGGGACCAATGCTGAGACAGCTGTGCTGCTCAGCCAGGAACCCAGGCAAAAAAAAATATATTCTTACCTTTTTTTTAAAAAGATTCATTTTTAAAATTGTACTTTTTCCATAACCTTCCCTGCATACACATAGAAAAGTCAGGCAAAGGCTTTAAATCCTTTTTCCTTTTTAACCATGGCAAAATCACACATTACACCTGTGTATTGAAACTTATTAGCGAAAAGCGCTCTAAATAATTCATAAGCCTGTTGACATCTCCAGTCTGTGCCTGGCGGTGGTGTGAAACCTCGCTGCTGAAATCCACAAAGCCTGTACCTGTCAGCCAGCAGGTGTTGACACAGTTGGTGTAAAGCCCTATAGGGTCAGTGGGAAAGGCAGTACGTATGGATTCTCGCCGGTTTGAGCATCGGATCTCTCACACGGCCGTAGGGGTTGAGGATCTGCCGTGGGTGAGGTGTGTTGGTAGCACTTTAATAGGTAAATGGACTCGTTGGCAGGGCAGCATCACTGTGGTTGAAGAGAGAGCAGCAGAAGACAGCTAGTGCCAGGTAAGCACTGAAGGTCCTAAATCCCACCCCCCGTGAAGCTGAAACGGTCATTTTGTTAATGCTGAGATTCAGCAGAGGACAGAGTTAGAGGTGGTTAAAAGGCGACCTGAGAAGGCTCAAGAGAGTGAGGAGGATGCTCCTGTAGGTGGGGCAGGAGCCTTTCTGCAAGGTACTGGGAAACTCCTGGGAAACTGACAACGCATTCAGATTTGGGAAGGTGTGTGTGTGGTGGACATCGTGCCTGGTGGACTGGGCTGGGCTTGTCTGTAGTCCTTTTGTGGTTTTCAGCTGTTTACAGTCCTTAACAAATGTTTTGGTTTCAGGAAAGCCTCCCAGGGAGTTGCTCCCACTTTGCTGGGCTCCCAGCAGATCCCAAGGCACTGCTGTAGGATTTGCACTTGCTGAGGACTCACTGGGAATATTTTTAATCCGCGATTCAAGCCTGTGTATAAAGGTAAGAAAATGGTGGGATTTGACTTTGAAAGTGGCAATGACTTATGGTCCAGAGGCAGAGAAAGGATGCTCTTGGATGAAACCTTTGCTTGGCTTTTGAGTGAAAATTATCAGGAGTGAGAGGAAAAATATGTGGAGCATCATACAGCCACGTGTGTGTTTGTGCCCATGCACAGAGCTCCCTGCAGCACCCCCTAAACACCTTCAGAAAGTCCATGTCAAAGTCACTGAACACACAGCAACGTGGTGGCACTGAAGTACAAATCAGATTTGGTTTATTATGTGTTTCCTGTTGGGTTTATTTTGTTTTGTTGTATTTCTGGACTTTTTTTTTTCTAGGAAATGTTGTATTTCCAAGTTCTTCACTAAATATCACACACAGGTATCAGAAGTTGCATCGGCGTGTTTGAAAGTTTCCCAAGGTTTCGCTGTTGTCACAGCCCTTGAGTAGCTGTGAGTGACCTGAATCACGGGCACCCAGCCTGGGGACAACTCAAATTACTTTGATGTTACAATGCTTCAAAATAATGCAGAAAACAAAACATTTTGGCTTTGGAAGCTGACCTGGAAACGGATTGCTGCAGGAAAGGGAGTATTTGACTCACTTTTCATTCTAACAAAAAGGAACAAGCTGCCTCAGATTTGGCTAAGTTTAACACTTTGATTGTTGTGAGGTTTAAATCTGGGCTCACATGAGATTTCCTTCAATACTTAGAGCTGTTTGAATGAGCCCTTCTTGCTATTGCTCTTTTACTCAAACTGGGCTGGCATGCCCACGTGAAAAAAAGACAACACGGGGAAAAGGAGCCAGTTCCCAATATCTAGCCACGGTTTTTCTACACAATTTTTGCAGGCTGCTGGTGGAAGTACATGTTATGGCAGTGCTGTGATGAAGAGGAATAGCATGTAGGTGCAAAGGGCTACATCTCCATCTGATATCAAACAGTGACTGGAGCTATGTGAATTTATACCCAGTGAGGGTCAGGTGCCACACGCGGGTCTACATTTTGTAGAAAATATTATTCGGATTCTATTTTAAAATCCCATTTTTACATTGACTTTGCAATGTAGCTTCTTGTATAAATCCATGGCTGTAAATAATGATGGAGTACCACTGCCATCCTTGCAGACTCTAATTTGGAATGTTGGTGCTTTTTGTCATGCTTTAACCCAGGCAGCCACTAAGACAAGTGCTGAGGTGTTTGTGTGCTCACCTGCAGTGGGATAAGGGAAAGAAGCAAACAGGTAAGGATAAAATTCATGGGTTGAGTTAAGGCAGTTTAATGGGATGATCATGATGATGGTGATGATGATAAAAGACTATACAGAACAAGTGATGCACAGCACAATTTCCAAGTCCTAATATTCTGTGATTCTGTGATTCCCAGCACCCACCAAAGGCCAATGCTCAGGTAGTTGCTGAGCTGCCCCATGTCCCAGCCAACCCCCAGTTACATAATGGAGCATGACAGTTGCATGACAGGAGCATCACAGCATGACAACCTCTTCTCAGTGGCCCATGGGAACAGGACACGGGGCAACGGCCACAAGCTGGACCACAGGAGGTTCTGCACTGATGTTAGGAAAAACTTCCTCATGGTGAGGGTGACAGAGCCCTGGGACAGGCTGCCCAGGGGGGTTGTGAATCTCCTTCTCTGGAGACATTCCAGACCTGTCTGGACACCGACCTGTGCGACCTCCTCTAGGGAACCTGTTTTGGCAGTGGGTTGGGCTCGATGATCTCTCAAGGTGCCTTCCAGCCTCCACTGTTCTGTGATTCTGACCCTTGCTGGAACCAGGGCATGGGTACAAAACAAGGTAGGACTAGATGACTTTTAAAGGTCCCTTCCAACCAAACACATTCTGTGATTTTATAATTCCATCCTGCCACCAAACCTCACGTGGGAAGGCCACTGCATCCATGGTGCTGCCTGCAGCAGATGGTCTTGTTGTGGGGGATTGTGTCCCCATTCCTGTAGGACAGCTTGGGTGCAAGGAACCTTTTGTGGTTTTTCTTGGTGTTTTCTTGCTGTGACCGGTTGTCCCCAGAGACTCTGTTGACCTAAGTATGATGTAGGGAATCCTCTGGGCTTGTCATCTTTGGATTATCCATCTTTTTTCCCCAAAACAGACAGAATCCAGCTGTTTTTTGGGTTGATGGTGTTTCCAGCATCCCCCACCCCCAGCAGGTAGACGATATGCATGGGAGGCCATGCATCCCTGCCCATGGGTGAGAGAGGGAGTAGCTAAAGTATAGATTAATTTGGATTACACCTAAAATAACAAAGGTCTATCATTATAATTTGCTGTGGTGTGGTCACTTCCACAAACACAGCTTGCACAAGCTCTTTTTTTTGGACTCTTTTCCCAAAATAATGGAAAAACGAGGGTCTCGAGGACCCTGGGCCTCCAAGCAGTTGGATTAATTGCATTCATTTGTGAAACAGTGTTTTGTTTTTAAACCCTTTCATAGTACTGAAAGGATGCTGGGAATGTCTTTGAGTCTTTCTTACATTTCACCCAAGAAAAAAAACAAACGTGGCTCTTTTCTGTCAATATTTTATATCTTCATAGGTTTTGTGTTAAACTCCTGTATGGAGTTTCTGTGTGTTATTGATAATGTGGAACTGGACTTGGTGGATTTTAATGTCTTTTTTTTTCATGTTTATATGGAACATTTTGAAGCAGCAATTAAAATAATTAAGGAGGGTGAAGAAATCTTTAGCATGCAACAAAGATTTCTGCAAAATGTTAATTTCTGTCAAATAAGTGAATATATGCACAGATGCCTCCTGACAGAGGCTGTGATTTCTGAGTGCTTTGCATGCCAAATAACTTGTTTACCCCCTCAATGTTTGCCAAGTTTACTGTCAATTTACAAATAATTTCCATTTTGCTGTTTATTCTGCTGCCTTTTGATGGATATGTCTTCCAGACTTTTATCTTGCATGTAGACAAACTAATTAATATTTTCCCTTCAGGCAAATATTTTTTTCTTAGATCTAAATGTGGGTTAGATTCTTCTTCGTTTCCATATGCTTTGTTCTGTCAATCATTCCTCTTCTGTGTTGCTAAAAATGTACCTTTGTGGATGTCATTTCTCGTGTTTTACAGATTTATTTCACCTCCATCTATATGGGAACGTGTGTATGTGGAGAGACATATTTGTTATATATGTGTTCATATATGTTTAAGCAGAGAGAGGGAAAATACTCACTTCACTTTAAGCTTTGGGTTTTAATGCTGAAGGAAAACGCATCTTGTCTCGCCTGTTGCTGCCATTTCCCAGGCTTGACCTCGCTGTGTGTGGGTACTGCAGCCCATATGGCATTGGCAACGCTGACTACGCCTCCACCACAGTGTCACCCCAATTCCTGCAGGGCTTTCTGACCTGGTCCAGCCCTGTTAACCAGAGAGCAGATATTTGATACATTCCATCCCCACGCAGACCACTGCGGGATGACCCTCCCGAGATGAGCAGGACGATACAGAAACGGACCTGAGCTGCCATGGTCCCACGGGAGGGATGGGTCACCCTGGACTGGTCTGGCCATGCTTGGCCCATCTTGATGTCCAAACCTCCTCCTAACACATCAGTGCAGCCCCAGTCCCAGGGATGTCACTTCTACAACACCTTTTGTCAACATCTAGCTGTGTTTAAAGGTCTCTGATAGCTAAATATTGTCGTATTCAAGAAACCAGGTTTCTACACAGTCTTTGCAGCTTCCACAAAGCTTTTAGGAAGTATTGGAAGACACATTGTGGGATCAAAAAAAACCCAAACCCAACCCCAAACCAAAACCATATCAGAAGCCTGCCTGTTAACCACGTTCTGCTGAGAAAAACACAGGTGGTAACCGAGGGAGCGCGCAGATATTGCGAACAGATTCTTGCAACTTACCCAGTTGTAAAAATATCTCAAAAAAAAAAAAAAAATTACTCCCAACGACTCTGTTTACAGAATGCTTGGTATTTCCTATATCTGGAAATCTTCTCGTGGTAGCTCCATATGTCGCAGCTAGTCTGACAAGCTTTCTTTTGAACTGTTTGCAGGTTGCAGTCTGTCTGGAGGGCTGGGTGCTGATGCCTTCAGGTTTTTAGGCCCCGCGTTATGGGCATGATTATCTTGTTCACTTTGCAGGCATAGGAAAAGGGAGCTGGGATTTAGCAGGATTTGAAGAAACTTCCTCATTATGCCAAGCAGAGAGCTGCTTGAGTAAAATCTCAGCCAGAACCCCAGGTTTTTTATTACTGGTTCTGCTTTAAGTGTATCTCTATAATTTTCTGTGTTGCTTCTTTTGTTTATATCATCGTAGTCAGCGGGACTGGGAGATTAAAAACTGAAATATATTATCTTCACACATCCTCAAAAACCTGTCGAGAAATGAGGAGAAATTAAACAAGGACAAAAACTCGCAGTGAAGTGAAGCTGTTTCCTTTGAGCTGCCTTATTAACCAGTCAAGTACTTGACTGCCACTGTCAGCTAGATTTCTTTAGAGAAAGAGTGGCGGTTTGAAAAATACAAATTCACCGCCTGCACAAGTTAATGAGGCCCTTCAGCAATGTTCATTGATAGTGTAAATTCATCATAATACAGTGCTACAAACCATAAATGGGATGTGCATACAGGAAATCACCCACTATTAGAAATTTGCCAGACATGGAAAGAAAAAGAAGCCATTGATAAGCAGAAAAACTCATCTCAACCGCGCCGTGCTGATGGGTGCGCGGCACATTAGTAATGCCAGATAGTGCCATGATGAGAACTTATTAAGGTGAAGTGAGGTGGCTCATCAAGGATATTTTGCTCCCCTTTGTTCGTGTTTTATGGACTCTCTCAGCTGCCTCCCTTATGTTTCTCAGTGTTGGGTTAGATCAAGTTTGTGGTGTAAGGACTACGTAAAATGTCTCCAAACTCGCCCCCTCCCGCTCGTTGATTTTCAGCTGCGCTTCCAAGCGATACTTTAAGAACACCAAGTTATCCTACAGGCTACACAGTCCACCAGAAACAGGCAGTAATAAAAATTGGCAACATGCCAGAAAAAAAATATTTCAAGGTGACTTCCCAATCTCTTAAATTATTATTGAGCAGTGCTATTTTGCTACCCGTATCAATGAATAAATCTCTCTGCAGTGCGATACATTCAATAGTATCAATTTAAAAATCTCTGGGACCATTAGGCCAATACTTTAGTGTGATTTGTCTTTTGGCCAGTTTCCATCATCCTGCTTCAGGGAATTAATGGAAAAATGAATACCTTGCAGCAGCATCCTAAAATGGTCAGCTTCTTGAAGAGAAAGAGGTGTACAAACTTCTGAAGATCTTGAAGACTGTGGCCCCTGACACGTGGGACTTCACCAAATGATGTGAGCTATCTCTAGGAAATAGGGCAGACTGGTATGAAAAGGCTTTGAAACATCTGCATCCATCTCCCATGGCCTTGATTCAAAACATATGGAGATCTGAGGAAAAAGACTACACTGGGCTGGTCTCTGAGAAGTGTCTGGAAAAAGAGATTCAATATCCTGACTCCCTGCTCTCCTGACCATCCCAATGTTGAGCAAATCTGCTTGTTGCAGATGATGGGACCAACAGAGGAACTTGAGATGATGAAAATTTTGGTATCCCTCATCCTAGTATCTTTGGCTTCACACATGAAGACAAGGTCCAGGGTGTGAATTCTGGTCTCTCTCAGGTTTCTGCTTTCAGGCATCACCCATGGCCTTCCCACAGCCGTCAGTTCAGAACCCATTCAAATCTGTGGAAGACCTTAAGCCCAAGTCCCCCACTCCTGATGCTACCCACTTCACTCATGTTTTGTCATTGGGCAGGGGCAAAAATATGAGCAAATGTGTCTTCCAATTCTGGACAGAAATGCTGATGTAGACTAGAAGATAAGTAGGAATAACTGAGCAGAAACTGCAGGCGTTGGTGCTTTGTGATCCCTCTGCCTTTCAGACCACTGTGGTGGCTTGTCTGCGCTGCTCCTCTCCACTCTCCTGGAGGCAAAATCCTTATGGACAGGTCTTGTGAACCCCTCAAGCTTCTTGTGCCTCTCACATCTTCCCTGTGTTGAAAACTGTTTCAAAGCTGACAGGCCAGAGAGATGCTACTCAGTGGTCTCTGACGTCCTGTGTTTTCCTCCTCCACTCCAACAACTCCTCTTCCCTTGCTCCATCTGACTCTCCCCTGGCCCTGGTCACCCTACTTTTCCTAACCAGTTTTTCTCTCAACTCCAGCCAAAGTCCATACTATGATCTCCAAAGGGATCTTGGAGATCAGTTTCTGAAAGAGTGGGTTTTCAAATAAATCTGGAGTGCAGGTTGTCGAATGCACTGTGGACTGGAAGAGATGAAACAGAGTTAGATGCTTTTGTTCCTTCTGCCCAACACTCAAATCCCCAGCCGATAATTATGAACAAAAGATGAAAATGTGTTTGGTATATATCATGAGAGGAAATCTTATGGAAACATTAGGCAGCCCATTATTGTGAGGCTCTTGTAAATACTGTTTTGTAAGAAGAACCTATCTAAGATGATGTAAAACTTAATATTCCCATTAATAAGATGTACTATACTATTTCCAATTCATATCAGTGAAAAAGCATTTTAAATTACAAAGTACTCGTATTTTATCTGAGCCAATGTTCTGATTCATGTGCCTCCTCTTTAATCCTTTTTCTCATTCAAAGTTTCACAATTCACATCTTCTTTTCCCTATTTTATGTAATATTTTCTGTGTTTTCAAAATGTAATCATAGCTTGTTAGCTTCTACCCAACCATGTTTGGTTGAATGGGAATATTAATAATACCAGCTATTGATGTCTTTATGTTAAAATTTGATTTATTGAGCGAGTGGCACATAATCTGTGGGGAAAATACCTAGAGATAACACCTTGAGATGATTAATTGTGTTTACAGTGCATTCCTGTAATAATTGTTTACAAGAAAATTTATGCATGAGTTGCTGCCCCAGTTCAAAAGAATAACTCATCAGATTGTCAAGCTCTCTGCTCTTGAGTATTCTAGCTAATTGCTATCTTTGCTAGTTGAGCATCATAAATCCTTCTTCCACAGAGCTGAGAGCAGGATTTTTTTGGATCATGCTTTTTGATGCAGTGAAAACCTTTTCATCCCTGGGAACATCGGTTTGCTCATGCAGGAAGAAGAAAAAAAATAATAATAATAATAATAATGTAAGGGGATGATAGCTACAGGAGATTGTGACAAGTTGCCCAGTGGCATTGGGTATAACTTCTGAAATGAGCTTGTATAATCATGTGTTAAAATCTGTGTTGGGTAAATTTGCCAGTAATGCTATTGATAATGAATAGCATATGAGGATGTAGACTTAATCTTCTATATTTGAAAAACATTAAATCCCTAGTTCTGCTGCTCTCTACGTTTGTATTGCTGTCTCCTTCGCAAGTGCTGCAGGGTAGAGATGGTAGGATGGCTCGGAGAGCGGTTCCTTTGCAGCCATCTGTGCTGATTACTGATCTAATAACAATCGTGGAATCCTCCCTTTTGGAATTAAATCCGCCTTTATAAACTCACAGAGATAAATGTATTTTCCTTTTGCACTGCTTCATGTGTTTTGAGGTGGATTTGTTGGGGGGTTTTTTGTTCTCTTTCCAACTTTCAGGTCTAATTATTTCATAACTAACTTTACTGTAGCTACAAGAGTATTATCCAAGCAATATGTTGCCAGGAAGTAGTTGATAATGTTTAATAATTCCTGATTACATTCCTGTCCCAGTCCAGGATCATGATTATACAAATGTTTCTGGTGCTATTTTTCAGTACAAATCCTTCTTTTCTTTTTTTTTCCCCCTTCCTTGTTGACAGTGTATTGGTCAGAATACAAGAGAAACCAACCTATTTGCTAGTTTAATTAAAGATGTCAGTAAAATCCTGAAGGTTTGCCTGGGAAGCAGCAGATTTACTTTCTGCTTTTATGCACACTGTGGGATTTAAACATTTTGAGAATTGCTTTGGTGATTTTTCCCAGGAGATAAAGGAATGGATTAAGTGAAGTAGTTTCTGACTATAATTGGTCTGGTTTAAACACTTAAAAATAACTTTAAGAAATAAGAAAACACCAAACAGGTTTTCAAGTAGGGATTTAACTTTTTTTTTTTTTTTTCTGCCCAGCTATGTGTTTATTTCAGCTTTGGTGTCTCATTGTGAGCTATCAAAGTGTGCTGTACGGAAGGTAGTACATGTGTACTTTAGCCGCTCTGAACAGCGGTCCAGGCAGAGGACAGATGTCTGAAGGAGAAGAAACAAAAGGACTAAATCTGAAGAAACAGTGGGAGAAGAGAAAAAGGAGATGAGAAGGGGTGGGAAGGCGGCTTTCAGCCTTTAGATAGGTTATTTGTTCTTTTCAAACAAAGTGGACTGTGTGTGCTTTCAACTTTCCCGATGTTTCCCGGCAGCCTGGCGAAGCCGGCTCCATCAAAGGGAAGGCTCCCACCACCTGTTGCTCAGGTGTTTCTGGCACACCACCTCTGTGGCTGGCACGCTGCTGCTGCTCCTCTCGGGCAGAGGATTCAATCAGCGATACACACGGGGCATCGCGGAAAAGCTGTTGTGTCTATTTTTCTAGTCGAACACATGGGTTCTTCTTTCTGCTTCCCTTTGTTTCGGGTAGGGGAGCGGCCAGTAACAAGGAACTGCTGCCAAAGGAGTCGTGTTGTGGTTGTTTAGAAAGGCAGAGGTAGCTTTGGCATAAATAAAAATCTTCAGATGACTAAACTGAGCCCAACACCGTAACCCCCGAGTGCCGTCGGGTCTTTCGATAGCAGCTGCCCGGGGCGAAGGCAATAAATTGCTGCCGAGCAATTTGAAAATGTTAATTTCACTGCTAAACCTATGCCTGTGGTCCAAATAATCATGGATTGCTCTGGCACCTATGGTAACTATAGTTCATCAAAAGTTTGCGACAAAGGAATTCTTGAGAGAAGAATAAGGAAAAAAAAAGTACCAACCAGGTCTTCACAAGCAGGTTTTGATCAAGAGTAGATGCAATAACTAACACATGAAGCAGATTCTGTAGGAAATATTAGACTCTAATCTTGCAAAATATTCCAACCATGCCTATCAAGAAGCATTAATAACAGTGTTATTGACAGAGTATTCATTTAAAATCTTTCTGTTGGATACAATTAACATTTAGATGAGAGACAGTTATAGGGACTCAGATGATATAGATGAAAGAAACAATGACTCATGTCTCCAACAGTAACAGTATGAAAACTCATAGCAGGGAAATCACATTTCTTTTAGCTTCAAATAAGAAAAAAAAAATCAAAAATCTATGGACCTTAAGGAAGAAATTGGCTTGTTCCTATCAGAAGGATTGCTGTGTACTCTTTTCTTATTCAAAGAGGAAATTTCTGTGTAGTTTGCCAAGTGCTGGGATAAATGTGTTGTAGACAGGGCAGCAGGAATGGGCTGAGGTGGACAGTTAAGACCTGAGGTCAGGAAGAAGCTGCTGTGAATCTGTGAACCTGTGTGAATCTGTTTTTCTTCTAGTCATCTTGAAGATCTTTATGTAATTGGGTTAATCTTTCTATCACCCACACAAATGTCAGCAAATGATGGAACACGTGTCAAGGATGAGGGCAGTGATGGTGTCCATATCTCCTGCTCCTCTATCTGTGCTTTAAAGCTGAGCCCAGAGCCCCTCTCTCGCTCAACACTATGTCTCCCTAAAGACCAGACCATTTAGACCTAGATGGATGGCGAATAGGATGCTGAAAGGATACTTTCAGATGATGATTTCCCAAGATTCAGGATGTCTCCAACCAGATAACAGATAAAACTTGGGGCTTGGATTCGTATTGTATGCTTTTTGCTCTTTAAAAGTCAGCATAGGCTTGCTCTGAGTCTGACAGAGAGAATGGAGTTTGGCCTGAAAGCCATTCAACCAACTGCCTTCAGATCTGGTGTTTTAGAAGGCCTGAAGTGATATTGGGATGCAGCACAACACACACATCAATGGCAGTCACTAGTCTAAGTCTCTTTGAACGTGACCACGGTGAGCTGGCTCAGGAGACTTTGTATTAGCCACCACTTTATTCTTTGCATCTGGACCTGCCAGGAGGTCTCTCCATCCTGACTTGGGTTTGTGCAGTTTTAGAAGATGACTGATCAGACAGGAACTAGCAAGAACATCAACAACAATCCCCAAAGGTAACCAAACCAAAAAATTAGAGAATGCAATCAACTGAGATTCAGAAAAACTAGAATTGTGGCAAAAGTTTCCTCCTTAAACACTCTCCGTACCAGCTGTTCTCCTAACCAAGAATATTCTGATTGCATTTAGAGAAACCATTACAACAATAATTAGTTGAAAAATTGCCTTAGATGCGATTCAAAAGTGGTAGGTGAAATGATGGCACACTAAGAAGACTTGTAAGTGTTAAGATGGAGTTATCTCCAACCCTGCTGCTTTCAATCTGATCCATAATAGCCTGGTAGTAGTTTATTTATATGAATTCTGTACTGTATATTTTACATTTTGTAGAAATGCCTAGGGCACGCATGTTAAGCAGTTAAGAAAATTAATCTGCTTGAGCAGTGATAACATTTGTAGAATGAAATCCTCACAATTAGAAAGACATTTGAAGAAACCATGGTAAGAGGTGCTGAAATGTTCTTGAAGAAATGCCACATGTTGCTGCGGGCAGTAATGAAACATTTCCATATAAAGTACTACATAAACACATATAAAACGTAGACATATGTTAGCAGATTATGGAGTGTGAGAGCGATACAGTAGTGATGATTATTTGCAAGTGTTAATGTTACCAAAGCTTAAGGTTATCTCCTGGTCTTGGGCCCTGTATGTAAATAATTCTATCTGAAAATATGCGTCTCTGAAGCCATCGAGTGTGATATACGTTCAGCACTTCCAAAGTACTGTAGGGTTTATTGATCTGCAGTACAAGGTAGTAAATTTCAGGAGATTTATGCTTGGATATCAGTGAACATATGGCTTAAGACATGCAAGTTTCAAATCAAGTTATTCGTATTACATACACTTCCACACGGTTAAGTATTTGCAGCTCAGGGAGTGATCAATATGCAAAAGGTGAAGTCAAATATACATTATTTACATGGAGCTGATTTTCTATGCACAGCACATAACACTTCTATCAGTGAACCTGAGAAATTTTATCTCAGCATTCATCTATCAAATGTTCCTGTGGATATGTCCATCTAGTATATAAATAGATCTGGGTTTTTAATTGTCTGTTGTGCTAATTGATGATATCCTACTTATTTATAGGTAGGTTATACTATAAATAGCTATTCATGGTATATATTATATAGAATCATAGAATGGTTAGGGTTGGAAGGGAGTCCCAGAGGTCATCCAGTCCAAGCCCTCTGCAAGAAGCAGGGACACCCCCAACTAGATCAGCTTGCTCAGGGCCTCATCCAACCTGGCCTTGAACGTCTCCAGGGATGGAGCATCCACCTCCTCTCTGGGCAACCTGTTCCAGTGCTCCACAACTCTCACAGGAAAGAACTTTTTTCTAATATCCAATCTAAATCTCCCTCCCTCTATTTTAAAACCATCACCCCTTGTCCTGTCACAACAGGCCCTACTGAACAGCCTCTCCCCATCTTTCTTGTAGGCCCCCTTGAGGTACTGGCAGACCGCTAGAAGGTCTCCCCGGAGCCTCCTCTTCTCCAGGCTGAACAGCACCAACTCTCTCAGCCTGTCCTCGTAGGAAAGGTGCTCCAGCCCCTTTATCATCTTTGTGGCCCTCCTCTGGACCCTCTCCAACTTATATATTATAGATTCATATATATTTATAGTATATAGTATATTTGAGATGCTATAAATAGCATCTCAAAAAAAAAAAAGGAATGTTTATGAATCTGAGATTCAGCAGTAAGGACGTTGGCTGGGGTAATGTGGGGCTTTATTGCAAACTTATTCCAAACCTTTTGAAACTTCATCTTTTCATTGATGACTTCAGCATTTGTCTTTATGTGAAAAATGCCCCATTGCTCTTGCCCCAGGATCTAAAAGCAGGACTGTGAGATCAAGTCAGCTGAGAGCGATGGGTGTGATTCTTAGTGGTGTTTTCCTAATGAGCATTTTTTCACATACTTTTTTTTTATTCTTCCCCCAAATGTTTGCTCGAACTAGAAAACAATCTCTGTAGTCAAAAGTGGCAAATCACTCGAGACTTGATTCTGAACAGTGCTGAGAAATCCCTCTTTGCATATCTTTAAAGACATTGCTCCAAGAAAAACAGGAATTTGTAACTTTAAAACCTCCATCAACCCTGTAACTCTGAAATAAATAGTTCTTGAAAGAGCTCAATACTTATCAGGCCAGGCCTTCTAGTTTGTGTGCACTGAAGCTATAGAAATTCAAGCAAAATGGACTTGATGATGCTAATCTATTTAATAGAGGGTGTTTACATCACAGAATTACATCACCACTTTCCATTCTGTAAAGACCAGAAACAGAAAAATCAGAGAAGGTCACGATATCATGTTGCAGGAAGCCTTATATCCTTTCCAACTGCTTTTATTCATATACATATATATACATATATGTATTTAAGAAAGACTAGGGTTGCTCAGTACATCCCTGAGAGACCTGCTGTGTGTTCTGTCGATGCTGGTTATAAAGAGCCCCCAGTTGTTTCCTTTGGTTCTGGATCAGGCCTGTTCTTGGGCAAACAGGAAGAAATATGTAGGTCAATGCAGGATGGATTAATTATAAATTATAAAAGGCCTGATAGGATTCATTTGCATTTCATAGCTTGCTGGTGTTTAGTTATCAATCTGATGATTCTACATTGATCTGTTTTTACTAATATACTGGACTCATGTGTTGTGTTGAAGGCACATAGACCTTAAAATCAAAGCAATGTTTCTGCCACAGGGTTACCGAAGTCCCCGTCCCACCAGCTGCCCGCAGAGTCCAATGACATGGGAGAACATGAGCAATGCTGACAGCATTGTTTGGTTTAGATTTCAAAGGGGAAACCAAGACCCTGCTTGGGGTGCAAAGAGGTTCTGTTAACAAATAAGGCAGGCCCTCACCTTCTTCTCCAACCCAGTCTTCTCCAAGACCACCTTGTCCACTTCATGGCTCAGCGAGAGACTTATCCTATGGCGATGCTGCAGGAGTTGCTGTGATGGGCTCCTGCCCCAGCAGGGCTTGGGTACCCCCCACCATCAGCAAGGTCAATGCCACGTCCCCACTTGCCAGAAGCAAAGGGGGAAGGAGTATTTTCTTTGCTTTCTGGACATGGCTTGCCTGTTCATGATGACAGCATGCCAAAGGTGTGTGACACATACAAATTTTGCTAAATATAGGGAAAGAAGCTCTTTGCTAAGTGCTGCACACCGTGCACCAACAAGTATTGGAAAGGGGTACAATAAGATTTGAAAGGAATTGGGAAAAAGTATTTTTCATGTATAACTGTTTTCAGAAACCCATCTATCTCCAGAAAGGAGTTAACTTCTGTGATGAGTCTCTCCTTCTTCATTAGCTCTTTATTGGAATTGGACTAATCAGGTCAGGTAGAATGAAAACTCAACAGAACTTTCAGTTAAGAACCAGAAGAAGCCATTTTTCCTTTGAATTTTTTTTAAATTATTTCTTTATTATTTTCTGTTCCTCCTGTTGTCATACAGAAACAGATGTGGATGAATTCCCCAAAGAAAATGTGTTATTATGGCATTCTGGTTCAATTTCTTAGTCTACACCAATCACAAAAAATAGTAAACAGACATTGTTTACAGGAAGATTTCATGATCTGCTTATTTCAAAATAAGATTGTATTAAAAAAAAAGTGAAGAAACCTATCTTAGTGGCAAGACTGCAGCTAGAGTGCCATTGTATATCTGAGGATTCAGTAAATAATGCACTGCTACGAAGAAAAACAAATTGAAAAAAATCTTAAAAATCTTTAAAATCTTCCTCATAACAGTCTAGTAGGGAAGATAATATTGGCAGTCTTAGTAAAAGCTTTTTAATGAATGTTCCTCATAACCACTATAAAGCATATATTATCAGTGTGACCCCTTGTCACACCCACATCATGATCTGGACCCTATTGTGATTTAAAACAACTGATTTTGCGTTTATGGACTTGAATTCTTGTGGGTGAATGAGAGCAGACTGGATCTGTGCACCGCAGTACGACTGTTTGGACTTCAAGGGTAGAAGCCATAGGCACCACTTTGCATCTGGATTATAAGTACCCTGTCCAATGCTTCAAAGTATCTGGGATTTATTTTTGATAGGATATGCATGCATTTAAAGGGTTTACTCCATCTTTGGTAGGAAATGACCTGCTAGGAGTAAGAAAGGGGCTCAGAGCTTTCCAAGTGAACTCTACTTGCTCTTTGGCAGAAAGTATCATTGTGCTGAAGCAGTTTATTAATTTTACCTCGTGACAATTAGCAAAAGAGCTAAAAATTGTCATTTTTGTCAGCTCAAACAGGATGCATGAGAGAACCTGCCATTGATTTGTAATGGTTATGGAATCAGTGTGCCACAAATATCGATGTCAAAAGAGTTTCCCTCCTCACGATGGCAAAATGGGAACAAAGATACTCCTTGTCATGCTGAGGGGGTTTGGGTATCCACCCTGATCCATCCCAGCCTGCAGCTCCTGTCCCTCCCATCTCCCTTGTTACTCTGTCCTCTTGGATTTCTGGCTTTATCACTGGAATCCCGAGTTTGGGTAAGATCTGACATTTGTGTTGCAGCAAGAGCAAATCTGCTCTTACCCCACCTTTGTTCAAATTATTATCCATCCCTGTCTCCTCACCTTCTGGATCCCTCTCCTTCCCAGCCCACTTTGGTTCTTAGCTCTTAGTTTCCTTGTTCATATTTACCCTCTCTAGTCCCTTTTTCTTTTTTTTTTTTTTTAATTATTCAGAGCAGCAACAGTTGATGGTTTAGTACAATCACTTACATTTTACTCCTTGACCAGTCTTGCTGATTATCAATTACAGTAGCAAAATATGATCTGTACCTAAGAGACTCATTACCTGAGTAAATGCCAGATTTTATTTGTATAAAATCTTATGATCAGTTCATGAAACTTTCACCTCCAGCACCAGAGACACGTGAACACCCATGCTGTCCTAGGCTTTGGATGAACACAGGAAGGAAGAGGTGATGCAGGTAGAGGAAGGAGTTTTCTGCAGACCTCTCCATCTCTGATATGACTCTGCAGGAGCTCCCTGCTCACTTCCAGGCTGCACAACACAACTGCATGGCACAACACGCTCAGCAGAGCTCATGGGATTGTCTGTGAGGACCATCTGCATCAGCAAGGCAGCCTGGACACGCAAATGTAGCCATATGTGAAAGTACAGGGTGGTTAAAAATAACTCCTTTCAATATCAGTTATTAAAAAAAGACATGTAATTACACTGAAAAATCAGACTGATTTTATTTTCTCATATTCATAGGACCTGATAACATTCAAGACTGCAACCAGACAGTTTTTGAGGAGTTTTACCTCACGTAATATTATAGGGTGTTTTGTGACATGCACAAGTGTACTGAAATATCCTCTTATATTCACCAAGTATTAGCACATCCTATAGCAAAACAAAATATACTGGCACACCAAGTCACAAGGTAATGAAGGAAATCTCACTGGAGGTTAATGTAACTCAAACTTCAGAGTCTGAGCCTCTAAGATCTGGCTTTAGAAGCCTCAAACATTGACCTCAGAGCCAGTTTCAAGGGTTATCAATATTTGTACAATAAAGCATTTTTTAAAATTTTAAAAACCATCTTTTTAAAATGAGATTTTTTTAAAGATCTGACTCAAAAAAAAAGGTCAGTTTGGGAAAATTATGAGACTTTAACCCTTTGCAGTAGCCTTTACAGTAGACACCCTTTACAACTCTTTTAAACAGAATTTCTGTCATTGTTCTTTGTGGGGGACTCACAAGCTCTGAATATTCACATTAAAAAAAACCCCACATACTAGCTAAGGGTCAGTGAATAATGAATGGCTTTCAAAAAAGATTTCCTCGTCCTCATCAGTATTTTATTGTAAAATCTCATCAGATTGAAGTAGCCAAAGGATAAAACTTAGAGGAACTCATTATTATGAGATCTCATCTGGATGGCTTAATGAATTTGGGTGGTTCTGGAAGGCTTTTCATGATTGGAATTGGGGGGATTGCTGGCTCATGGTCTTGTTACTCTGGTAAGGTGCACACGCTGTCCTTGTCACTGAAAGTGGTACCAAGATGACTCCAGTGCCATTTAGGAGCCTGTGCTTTTCAAGTCATATAGTTCATCTGGGCAGTGAGATTGGCTACAGGTTGCCTCATCTGTGAAGGATTTAGCTTTGTATATGACAAAAAAATACTGGGAAAAAGATGTATACAAGTACTTTCAATGAGAAAAACACATTGTGTCCTTTAAATGATGTTGGGAGGGCAGCACCAAGTTAGAAAAATTGTGTATACCCATTGAATTCAGAAGCTCCAGGGAAACACCCAGAGCCTTGTACCATCTCTGTTTCTGCTCCCATGGCTGTCTCAGCCATGCAGCAATACTGGTAACGATGGCATTGATCACCCAAGAACCACAACTCCTCCCTAGCATTCCATGGCTGCCACAGGCTAGAAAATAAAACTACTGGGGTTTCTTCCAGCCATGATGCTCACCTTTCAACACTCAAAACCAGTATCTTCAGGTTTCTCAAAGTTCAGGTTGCATTTTTGTTCTCAGAATGGTGACAGAACATTTCTAGCTCTGTGAGCAACGCTGTGTGGAAAACAAATTGTTGACAATGTTTGCAGTTACGCTGCTTCTGCTGTCAAGGAACAAAGATATGGTGCTGCTCATCTGTCTTCTCTTAATCTGGAGACTGGTTCATAAGTTTGCAAATATGAGCAGAAACACCGTATTTGTTCTGTTCTTGATCCTCTGCTTGAAATTGGGTAGGTTCAACTGAGCTGTATAAAACTAAGCTATTTGGAGCAAAACCTGACACACACTTAGAAACTTGGTTGCCTCCCCCTGTGCTGCTGAGATGTCTTATCCCTCTGGTTTTGTGGTTTGAGTTGTTTTTTTGTTTTCTTGTCTTAACAATACTACAGCATCTTAGGATGGACTAGACAAGTTCCAAGCAATTCTTCTCTTGATCTGTAGAGTAACACAAAATAGATCTTTAAGAATTTAACAGAAGAGCCACAAAAGTGAATTTGGGTCGTTTCATTGACTTTATGGGGCTTTGGAACAGGTCTGATGTATTTCTGCAGCAGAACTCTGTAAGATGTCTCATCAGACCTTTGGAAAGGTCATTATACTCCATCAAATAATCTGCAGCAGATCCTCCGTGACGGGGACATGGGTATGCTAAAACGAACAGAAATCATGGAATAGTTTCATAAAGAACAACCTTCAGAAAATAATAGCTCCTTATTCCTTGAACCAAAGCAGCAGCCCTGGCCCAGGGTTTTGGCTGGAGCTGTTTCATTGATTCAGTGAAAGGACAAGCTGATGTGAGACCTCTGCATCCTCCAGTCTCTGTGTCAGCTTCTTCTCTAAGTCCTCAGCTACCAAGACAGCAAGCAATAAGGATTTAAAACCCACATATGCCATTTTATAAGTATTATTTAATTTTTTTTTCTCCTGACTGTATTAATTATACAGTGTTTGATCTCTTGAAACATAAACAACCCAACTGCCAAAATTAGAGCATGGTAGTGAGAAAGCTCAGAGTGCTTTTTTGGAAAAGAAAGAGTAGATTTTCATAAATGCTTACTGACCTTCCTGAGAGCCCATTGTGGTCCTGTTCAGCACGCTTTGCTGTGCATCACATGTGGTTATGTGACCACCTCCTGGTAGGGTTTCCATCCTCAGCACTCGGTGGAGCAGGAGACCTGCTACACAGAGCTGCCTACTTCAGTACATCACTTTCAACCAAGCCTTTACCATCTGTTTCAACCTCTAATTACAAATGCAAAATAACACAATTCACAATTGCATCATAAAAAAGTAAAATATAAGTGATTTAAATGCATGTGCGCGCTCCTTACGCAAGGCAACATTCATCTGTTATGTTTTACCATCTTTTAGAAACAACTCCAGGGCAAAATCCCTCTTTGAGGAGGGAAGAAACATTATTTCATGGTAAGAAGGCATTTTTTTAAGGTATGTTTCCAGGTTATTATTGCCCTTCATATATTTTTCTCTCTAAAAATTCTTCTTTCACCAATATGGCAGTATTTATTGGTGGGATGGATGGTTGGTCCAGAGTGGCCTGCTGTCCTCAACCACACAGGCTGGGGACTCCTCCAGCTGACCTCATGCTCTCCTGGCTTCCCAGAACCTCAGCCATGAGCTCTGCTCCTTCTTCCATCTTACAGATCTCTATTTATTTCTATCATTATGTTTATATATGCTTTTTTTAACCAGTAGGTTGAAATATCTATTAGTTCCACCCAGTTCATCTCCTGCCAGGGCAAAGTCATTAGTGGTTTCAAAGCCAGCCTTTAGTTATCCCCCATCACAGAACCTTTCTTGGGTTTCCCACCCTTGGAGATGGCACTGTACCCAGTCAGAGCTCTTAAAAATCCCATTACTTGAGGGTTTTATTGTTCAGGGTATTTGTGCAATGCCATTATCTCTGTAACACCTGGGTGCTTAACTCTAAATATCCACTGGAATTCACCATTTCAGTTCTCTGGCCACACCTCTCAGTCTTCAATAAGCATCTTGTGATTTCTCAAAACTGGTTTTGGCACCGAGTTACCCCAAACCACACTCTCCAGACCTCCTTTTTTCTCCATCCATGCCTCCACCTTGAGTAGAGACGACACCTCAATCTGGGAGAATGGAAAACTGAAAAAATGTGTTCCCTGGGGAGAAACAAGTGATTGGCAGGAAGCATCAGAGCAGCTTTGGGTCTGCTGGCAAGCAATGAGTGTTTTAAATGTACTGTGAACTTCTGAACCCTGCAACATTTGGAGCCTCCCTGGACAGTAAAATCCAAACCAGGCAAAGCATCCAGCCTCACCACACGGTCTGCAGCCATACATGTCTGCAGCCTAGGCACAGCACTCTGTCCTGGGCTTTGTCCTCCCCTTCCCCTCCTCTCCTCACCAGCATACTTAAAATAAGGGTCCAATATATCAAGGGATTGAACTTCATGGATTTAAAATGAAAGCTGAAGAATTTGTTTTCACTCTAATGTGAAAGGGACAATTAGCGAGGGCGCACACCCCTTCCCATCAATAGGAGACTTTTCAATTACTCTGAAAGGCTTCGGATCAGGATCTAAAAGAGCAAAGACTTGCCTCTAACAAAGATGTTTGAATAGGGATGGAAAGCTGTTAATGGGACTCTCCTGGTGTACTAAATGCTAAAACAAAAGGATCAGCACACTTGGTGCCTTCGCTTAAACCACACTATGAGTAAGGGGCTACACTTAAGGCATCCTGGAGGATAACTGGGGGGGATTATAGCTCTCACCACTTCCAGTGCATGTTAAAAAGGTACAAATGCAGCCTGTTTACTCAGTTTCATGGCAAACACCTGGGAGAGTCCTTGTTTCAGCTGCTGGGGAGCAGGAGAGGAGTCGTGCTGGGTGTAGGCTGGTGAGTGCGGGGCTGCTGGGCTGCGGTCTGAGCCTGGGGGTGAGTGGGAAGGCCACTGTGGGTGCTCAGTGCCACTGTGGGTGCTCAGTGCCACTGTGGTGCTAGCAGGGATGCTCCTGTCATCTCTGTTCTTTGTGTTGGCTTTTTTTTTTTTTGCAATTGAATAGGGTTTTAAATGCTTATTATAGTATCAGGTTATGAAAGTACTTATTATGGTGTTGGATTGCAACTGGGACTGAGTTCTGGTGGGGTTGTCAGATACCCCAAAGGGGAAAAGGAGGTACCTTTGGGGAATGTTTTACAGACTTTCATGTTGCCTGGTCTAGTAACTGTCAGCATTTGGTATTTTGGCTACTCAGAATCATTTTGGAGTTGCCTGTTTCTTTTTTTGTTTCTTTCCAGTTAGCTGGGGTTTTATTTTTCTAGTGAACCACTCTGCATTGTCACAGCTCCATGGATTTCTTAGAAAGCTTTGTAGCTGCACTTTATTTTTTTCCTATGTATAATTTGGTTTTGAAGTTGTCAGGGAACGTTTGTGTTAAGGAAAAGCAACATATCCACCCATCCTATGAATTAGGTTTATTTGAAGAAAATATAGTTCCAGATGCACAAAGATTAAATTATTTGGCAATAAGAGTTTTTGGGTCCATTCCCTCTGGAATGACATAGGCCTGATGAAACTATTGCTAAAAGAAATTGATTTTAAAATAACATGACCTGTGCTTAAAAGAAATTTGCCTCAAATAGTCCAGTAAGTTGCTTTTTTCCCAGGCTTGATTTTTGTTTTATTTAAAAGCTCATTCAGAATAGACCCATTAACTGGTCGTAGTCACTAATTGTGAGCTTGTCTTTTCTTTGGCTTATAAAGGCTTTGGATTGAGGTCAAAAAGAAAAGGGATTGTAGTAGGCAATTTTATATAGCTGATTTTTTCTCATTTTAATGTTGGATTTGGCTTGTTTGCATTATGCATATGAAGCTGTGGTACCAGAGCCTAAAACTCTGTAGAGCCTTGATGGTGCCCACATGTCTCTTTGGGCTGCTGAGACCCCAGAAGTTTCTCTGGTGAGCTCTGGGTGAGACCTTGGAGGTTTTTCTTCATCATTTCATTCTTTTTCTTACTCCAGTTTGCGGGAAGGAGACTTAATGGTCAGGGTATTTTCTTTCAATTTGAAGTATGTGTATTGAGATGTTCTCACCAACATGACTTGGTGGGATGGGACTATATTATTCTAACTATATTATGGAAATATTCTAAACAAAATAACATTGTGGTGAAAACTTTAACATGGTAATCAAGTTATCATTGCTAAATAGGAGACTGTATACATTACCTCTGCTGTTGGCAGTTTGCAGCTCTGTTGGGTCAGATCCCATGGTTTGGTCATTTTGGGAACTTCTGCAACCATGACATGAGGTAGGGCAATTCCCTGTGTAGGAGGAACCCTCTCCTTGGGTCACTGAGGGCAATGAAATCTGTCCCTCAGCTTGATGGAAGTGTAACTGTTACTTTGCATTCGCTAACCTGAAGAATTCTATATTGGTTTCAGATTCCAGCCACTGCTTGGGGTTTTGTAGTAAAATTTGATTGAGAAATCTCTGTATTTTTGACCAATCATTATGTTACATATTTTTCTAGCATTACATCTTTCTTTTTATTCTTTTTTTTTTTCCTCTTTTTTCATAAAAGCACCGTTTACGTTAGTTGGAGAATACTGCTGCCTACCAGAATGTGAAAATAGGTTTCATTCAATTAATGAACTGGAAACAGGAAGACATTACATAGTAAATGAGGTTTACATATGATAATGTTGGATTTGTCATGTAAAAGATTGCTTCCTTTCAGCTCCCTGAAAGGACTAAATTTCGCTTTTGTACGGCTGGTACAATGCTAATAAAAAGAGAAGGCTCTATGGAAAGTGTAACAATAAACTAAATCCATAATTCTAACGAGCAGAAAAAAAAGATGATGATATTTTAATACACATGTAGATCAGGTTACATAGTGGTGTCAAAAGCTAAAGGCTCAATCACAGCTTTGCAACAGACTCTATAGGTAGAGTCGTCTTCCCTATGCAGTGAGTGACGTAGGTCGCAGTGAGCGTCATACGTCACCGTGTGCGTTGGCTGGGATGGGTGTGGGGGAGGATGAGCTGAGGCTTCACCCACTCGTGCCATTCTGCCCCATTGCAGTGGGAACAGGTGATATCCAGTGACAAAAAAGCTCACAGCCTCTGTGTAATGCACTCTGAAAGATGATTTTCCTCATGGGTTGCGCTTGGTTGTGGAAGTTTGCTGCCTGGTCCAAGGTGAGAAGAGGTGGAGCAGCGTGGGCTTTATTATTATGATTTTCTTCAGTAATATATTAGTTGTATCCTTTTAAACTGAGCAAGTGACACTAAGGCAGCACTCTGTAAATGTTCTCTGATTAGTTCAGTGTCACTGCCTGTTATGATCCAGTTGTAAAATTGTTATTAAAAGGATTTTTCAGAATCTTGATACTTTTTCATATGGAAACAGAAGAAATGTTGAAAAATGTGATTTGAGGATGAAAAATTCAGAAAGTAACAGGGAGATAAAATCTGAAAGGAAAATCTTAGAAGGTGTCTCTAGTTCCAGATAAATGTCATTGTTCTGTATGGTCCAACCCAACCTTTTGAAATGTGTGCTGATGATGTTTCTGGTGGTGATTTTAGGTGCACTTTAACCACCACGGTGGCTGGGTGAATTTAGTTTAACGTTTATCCCTTGCTCCACAGGCCTATAGTCTTTTTTGGGTTGGTTTTTTTTTTTTTGGTTGGTTGGTTGGTTGGGTTTGTTTTGGGGTTTTTTTTTGTCTTTATCACTTGTAATTCTCCTTCAGTTGTTCCTATCTCTGAACTTACCACTCCTCCCACTGACCTGGAGCAAGCAAAACTCTGGTAGCTCCCAGCACTGGGGCTGTGCTGATCCTGCCTTCATCTCTCTGGAGGGAGAAAATCTTGTGCAAGTCACCTTGTGTCATGGAAATGGTCTTCAGATCTCAAAAAAAACCCACTCCCAACTTCTTTATGAAGCAACAGAAAAAATATCTCTCCACTTTTTCTTCTGGAGGACATCAAAGACAGTTAATCAGCACATTGGAAACAGTAGCCTTTCCTCAATTAGAAGATCATTAATTATATCTCTCCTTTATTAAACTGAAAAGCATCATTTTATTCCCATGAGTCAAACTTCTTCAGCCCTGACCAGTTGTGTTGGTCTCAGTTGGACCTTGTTTAATACTTTCTAGTTTCTTCACATTTTTTTTTTTTTTAAATATGAGCTCAAGATGGGGTGCAGTGTCCATCTTAATGAGGGTAGGATAATTGCCACATTGGTCTCACATAAGATGCTCTTGTTAACAAACTCCTGGAGTTACCTTTTCTAGATCAGTTTCAATCCTTTGTTCACTACTGAGCTCATAGGCCTCCACCAGTTTGAAACTCTTCTCTGTAATACAGTTCCCTTAGTGGCAACTCCCCATTTGCATCAGAATTCTCCTCTGTAAGTGTAGCACTTTTACACTTGGCTTTATTAAATTCCATCTTAATTTCAGACCATCACTCCAAACTGTTATTATCTTCTTGGATTTTGATCTAGACCTCCCAAGGGTTCCCCCCATCCCAGCTCCTCAACATTGCAAATTTTCTAAATGAAATCTCTTTTTCCCTTTAACTGAGCCATTATGAAAATATTGAACATAGCTGGAGCAAGGACAGATCCCCGAGGAATCTCACCGGTTTGACAGTGCACAATTGATAACTACTCCTTGAGAGCAGGTTTTCAGCCAATAGTTCTCTCCACCTTATGGTAATTTTATCTAGTTTTAGATGATATTTTCTTAGTTACAGTAGAAGAACGTTGTGTGAAAGAGTAGCAGAGCTTACTAATAACAAGATGTAGCACATTGACTGTGTCTCCCTTATCTGCAGGGCCAGTTAACCTGTCAAACAAGAAAATTAAATCAAAGAGCCTTTTAAAATCCAGCCATTTCAATTATGACCCTGCAATATTAGATAATTTTTTCAGAAATAACAAACATGCTGGTTTTCTCTAGGGCACCACTGCAAGACAGCTTGCTTATTTGTTGGTTGGTTTGGTTTTGTTTTGGGTTTTTGTTTTGTTTTGGGCTTGTTTTTTTGGGTTTTTTTTTAAATACTCTGGTGATGGGAAATTAAGAATAATGGCTTGAAAGCCAAAAGCCATTATCAGGCTGTTACCAAAGACAAAAAATTAGGGTGGGAGCAACAAGCCTTCCTCCATAATAGTGTTTTCTCTGTTTCAAGCTGATCAGTAGGAAGTGGATTTAGAAGTGCTTTAAATTATTTCACACCATTTACTGGTAATCTAACCGGCATGTACTGCGTGTACCCTAAGTGCTGATTTTTATTTTTTTTTAAAGCATAAGAGGAAGAGCAAAAGAACTTTTTATTCTAAGTCATTCTGTAATTTACACATTTTTGTATCAACCCACTTACTAGTGCCATACATAAGTGTTTCCTCTGAACAGATTTAATTTTTAATTTTCCTGAATCAGTGTTAACCAGGAAAAAGGTAATTGTTGTCAAGAGTATTCAAACTGTCAGAATATCATTCAATCTAAAAGCTGTTAGAATCTGTGCAAAAGTAATTACTGAAACTCTATTCAACTGTAATAATAACCTGCCACTGATGACAGCAATTACTGGGGAAAGTGTAATAGAAATCAAAGGCGCATTTTTCTCTGACAAGTACATTTCTAACTAAGGTTTACATTGGCTGAATAGTGTTGACAATGATGATGTGCTGTATCACTCTTAATCACGGTTGGCATGATGTTACAGTTTGAACTGCTCACTGTTAGAGGAGGACTAATTGTGTGTTTCGTTTGACACTGTCCGTGCTTTCTGTACATAGGGATATATATTATAGATGAGCAGAGTTTAAGTGTTGTGCCTCGTTGCCTGACTCGTGTCCTTTTTAAGTGTAGGTTAGAAGTACTTTTGCATTTAACATAAAGGCTCCAATTAGAATCAGGATGAGCCAGTTAGGTCAACTTCTAATGTGAACCAAACACAGAGGGATGGGAAGGAGCATGGTGGCAAAAGTCAGACCACCTTCTGCTTCCTGGCTAATGAAGGTTGTGGAGAGTCTTGCTCCTGGGTTCACCTCTCTAGGAGGTAAGATAAAATCTTCTCCAACAGATTTGAGAAGATGGTTCTTGGTTGCCTCAAGCTGTTAAAAAGCCACTGAACCAAGGGGTCTAACAGTGTTGTGGGATATGGTTGGATGGAAGTGTCAGTGCTTCCCTCCAAGTGAACTAAAAGCCCTGTGTTGGCACATACAGGGTGACAGCAAAGGAAAGTTGCCCTGGCTTTGGTGGACTTGTGGTTGAAGCTTTATCTGTATGCATTATTTGGAGAGGGAGGTTGTCCTTGACAGCATTTACTCCTCTGTTGATGAATTTTGCCCATAATAAGTGAAAAGTTTTCTCCGTAATTTCACCCTGTTGCAGGAACTCTTTAGCAACAGCTCAGTTCCAGAATAATCCATCCACAAGTCTGTTTCAGCATCCCACATGAGTGCCACCAATGCCAATCCATGTCTGGGAAGAGGTTCAGAACTGTCCTTTGGGAGCGATACCGGGGTGGGTATCGAGTACCATGTCTGCCAGTCCTGCCCACTCACTCTCAGCATTATTCATAAAACACACTAGAGCTTCACAGCAGGGAGCTAATTTTGGCAGGTTTTTTCCATGCCTTTGGGTCCATCAAAGTAACTTTAAGGACTGAATATGTGCAGGAGATGATGTGAAGGTCTGGAGCAAAAATAATGAGAGCAGTTTCAGAACACGTCAATGGCCAGGTTTTCATGCAAGAAATTAGGTCTATTGATTTTTATAGAGTGGAAGAAATAAAGATAACTGGGTGACATTGTGCAGTTAATCGCAGCTCTCTTGTGTGAGGGCTGTTTTGTCCTTCATAGATTTCCACAGACCATGAGCCCACGTTTGCTACGAGGGCTGAAACTCATCCCTCCCCAGCAGAGCTGGCTGCCTCCCCCAGGGGCACTCAGCAGTGTGCAATCCAGGTGAAGAGTAGGGACAACCAGTCTTTTGAGGTCACCAAACAAGGTGCATCCATTAAAGTCATCCAAGCTGCACTCTGGACTATTTTTACACATCCAGAAGACTTTTTGAAGTGGCTTTTGGATGGCACTGCCTCACAATGAAATCATTGACCCTCCCTGCAATCCTGTTTCCCTGAGGTGTTTCTGAGTTCTTTACAAACCCCTTGCACAAACTTTGAGTAGTCTGAGTAGGCTCCTAGAATGATCTTGTGGACTTAAGCATGTGCCTAACTGCTCATTGTTTGGGGGCCTTGCTTGGCTCCAGATAGGAGGCTGCCAGGAGGAGTTCATTGTATCACTCTCCTTATTGCACTAATTGCTTGTTTATGTTTTCTGACAGCCAACACTACCCAATAATTTTTATAAACAGAGGCTCTTTCACAAAACCCACTAAATAAGTCGCAGCGCTTGAAAACCGAAATGATTTTAAAGGAAACTTGATATTTCCCCTCTGATTTTCCTATTGATGTTTAACAGTTGCATCAGATTGGGTCCCTGGTGTTCTGTTAACATGTGGCTCTCTTTTATTATAACATAACAATAATGCAATTCAACTGAAAACATGTGTTAAAACACTCTTAGATTTTTGTGCACACCTTATTAATTATCCTAACTGCAAAATGATGGGGTCTTTGACAATCGTTTCTATAAACTCTTTGGGTTTTGAAAGTGATGGACTACCTGAATGAAGGTAGTGCTTTTCTGGCTTATTGAGAGGCTGCAGGCAGGCATCTGTGTAACTAGGCAATACATATATTTATGTACACCATGCTGATGAGCAGTTGCACTTCGTGGCTTAGTAGAAATAAGAGACATGAGAGTGACTAAAACCCAAACTGTGCCAGGAGCTCCTTCCTCCACATTCGGTGTTCTCTGACTCGGAGAAGAGCAGCGTGAGCTGTGTCTGAACCACCCAAGGAAACAGCCTGCCTGAAATCTGGGCTCAGCATTGCTCTCTGCTCATTACTGGTGCTGGATTTCTGTTCTTGGAGGGCTGGCACAGGTACTCTGCTACGTGTAGAGTGGCTGTACAGCTCTTTCCATAGGATGGAAACAACTGGGGTAGAGCTTTGACTCCACAACAGTCACTCCACCAGTGTGACCATCAGTCATCCATTTTACAAGGGAATAGGTGAAACACAGTTTCATAAACCTTATTTCTCACCAAATTCATCCAAACTCTTGAGTTTGTGTGCTTGCACAGCTTGGACTTCCATGTCCAGGCAGAGAGGGGAGGTTGGCATCCGTGTGACATGCTTGGGCAAATGGGTGGTCTTCTATATTTATAATGTGCTATGCAAAAGGGTTGTGACCTCTCCCACTACACCCAAGCAAATTTGGGACCTAGAGATGTTACTATCACTGATAGCTTTCCCTTTACCCCTTGTCTTTCCAGTGCTAAGCTCACTGTGACAGCATGGGAAAAACCCCATCTCCAAGTCATTGGAAATGATGAGTCAGGTCTCCCCCCAGATTCAAACTTCTCTTGTCTCAAAGAAGGAAAAGGCAGTTGCTTGCTGTCTCTTTTTCCATGTCCTTGAAGGCTTGTGTTTTAAAGCCTGAGGACTATGGGGTTAGGACTGTGTTTTATTTATTTATTAAAAAAAAAAAAAGGCAAGAGCACTGAGATTAATGGTGACCATACAGGTTCCATAAATCCATTGTCTCGAGAGAGCCAAGACTTTACAAAAAATACCAATAATCACAACTTTCAGATAAAATTATCAAGTCTGACAGTCCACTGTGCTTGCTAGAAAATTGTAAAGTGTAAATTATAAGGCTCTTTTAAAATCCAAAGAAACAGGAGACCACGTTTTAACCCCAAATCTCTTCCATTCATTTTTCAGCCCTTCCCCCTCTCACTCTTCCTTTGTTCCAGCTCTGCAGGTTGGGGTTTTTTGCTGCATTTCAGTATTACCTTCTCTGTCTGCTTCAGCAGCAAACAAATAACTGGTAATTTCCAAAAAAAAAAAAAAAAAGGGAACAAAATCTGGGAGGAGCCAGAGGAAGGTGTGCAGTAACAGCATCACCATGGTTGTTCCTCCAGCCCAGCTATGGCCACCATGCACAAATGATGCTGCTGGGGTGTGCTCCAGATGTGAGTGGTCTTCTCCAGTCATGCCCCACAGTCCCAATTTCGTCATGTCTGGATCACAGCCATGCCCTGCCTGGAGCTGTTAGCACTCCTGGTTTTGTGCAGTGTGGAAAAGCAGGAAAATAGAGGAGCTGTTTTGGGGATCCACCTCTTTCAATGGCATTCATGTCCACCCATGGGCTCAAATGTCTCTTTGGCTCCCACCACTGAGGACTGACCTCTTTCAGTATTTTACAGTCCTTTCCCAAAGCCCTTTCTGTTTGTGTGGGGTGTTTTAATATTTATTTATTTGATAGTTAATATGAGATTTTGCTCTTCTGGTGAAGTGTTGCAGCTTGCTGAATTCCTTAACATTAGTTGAAGCTGCACAACTGATCCTTGGTCTCCAAGTGTGTGGAACAGACATGTATTTACTATGTGTCCTGAAAATTCTTATCTAGGCTGAGGCCCAAGGCTGCTATCAACTGGTATTTTTCCACTCCTTATTTGATAATTCTGTACTAGCTTACACAAGCCAAAAATCTGCTCAAAATAAGAGAGCAGTGGTGGGGATTTGTTATTGGAAGTCATCCTCTCCAGAGGCTTCTCTCGCTACAGGAGGAGTCTGAAGAGGAATAAAAAGGCTAAAAATAAAACCAAAATAATGAAGCAGAGTGGAAGTGCCTGTTATGATTAGGCTTTTGAAGGCCTAGAGCAAACCATGTCCAATGAAAATGAGATAAGATGCCCTTGGACTGCGGTCCAGGCTGACAGCGACAGCCCTGGAGCTTTAGCTTCTCTTTCTGCAGGGATGCTCCATCACTGATGGTTTTGCTTTGGCACCAAGTTTACACTTAGTCAAATCAAGCACCTAGTAAGCACCTGACTTAAAGTCTTATCCTGGTCTGACCACTGATATGGACAATCACAGGGAAGATGGAATTTAGGCCAGTGATGAGATTGTGACGTGTGGCAGTAAGGACAACATCTGTCTTGCATATTTCTGCTTGCCTACATAATCATGCATAGCTTTCTATTGTTCCAGGAGTTACTCAAGCATATAATAGAGTTTCAATGAGTTCAAACCTCCTGTTTTAGATGGTGTTTTAGTGAGTTGTTTTTCTGTCTCAGTATGGATTAGACTTTTTTTTTATTATTATTGTATTTTTACCAGCCCTGTCAGATCCAGGGAAGCACATGCAGAGTGTGAAGGAAGTCATGGATTGTAAGTGCTGACTACACAGCTGTACTGCAAACTTTAAAATGGAGGAAACAAAAATATTACTTGAAATAACACGTGGCACCTGCTCAGGATCCCTCTGTGTGTTACTGAGAAATAACCCTCTGGCCCTAAAAACATCTTTCTGCCGTGCACAGACTCTGCAGCTGTAGGTGGACCTTCAACCTGATGTCAATTGACTTGCATGCCAGAGCCAGGACTTCACCCAGGGAACAGTAACCCCAGCCAGGATTTGTCACCAGGGCTTTGGCCTTGAAACTTCTTACCTATAAATTCTGCTTGCAGCAGTGGTTCAAGGAGTCTACTCAATTTTTCTGGGTTGGCAGTGACGAGTCCTGGGCAGTGATGCTGGGTCTGAAGGATCTGCTCTCCTGAGCCCTATGCCATGTCCCTGGACCTTCTGCATCTCCTGTCATAATAACTTAATGAGGAAAAACTATTGAAAATAATCTGTTAAGTGCTTCTGGACCTATGCTGTAGTGACTGACTCATGTGATGCAGGTGTAGGAACACAGAGGTGGAGGCAATACCCGCTCCCAGCTGTCTGTGCCATCCTCCCCACCAGCAGTTGCCTCTGTGGGTGCATGCTCCTCATTCCTCTCTGCCAGGTGGGTTTAAGCTGTTGGTGTTACTGCTACCCCACCTGAGTGTTATTTTATTGTTCCCCTGCAAAAGGACTCAAAGTGCTGGTTTGAGCTGTGCTGCCAGCAGATGGGTTCAAAACCTCCAGCAAGTAGGTTTTAATGAGCAGCTGGGGGAGCGTCCTCATCCTGGCCCAGGCTGCTCCTGGAGAGGTTATCTGTGTGCATCCCTGAGATGTTCTCAGAGACTGAGCGCTTTTCTAGCTTTAAATCGTATTAAAAGCCACTTCTGGTGTCGCTTTGCTTGAAGTCATTTGATTCCTTAGGACCGCGTGGTGCCCACATCTGCCACCAGCACATCCCTTTAATGATCAAGGCTGGACTGTTCAAACAAGCTTAAGCAAGTTCATGCTCCAGTCCCTTGGGCAGCCAGCAGGACAGATTTGTGCACACCAGCCCTGCCTCTTAATGAGATCCCAAAATCTCTGAGTAAAAATCAAGCAACGTTTTAAACAATCCGTGTATAATTACTATCTTAGTTCATTTTTTTTTTTCCTAAGGATTTTCAACGTTGATTTAGAAGATCACATCAGTTATGCACTTAGCATTAAGCATGTAAATAACCTCATCTCTCCCTAGCAGTAATTTAAGCAGCAGTTAAGTCGTTCAGACGCCTTTGGAAGTTTGGGGAGTGCTTAGATGCCTTGCTTGATAGACGCCTGATGTTAGCCAGGTATCTCTGTGCTGTGCTCCACTAGGCCCTTAAAGACACAATTTAAGTAGATGAGGGTCTTCTCCTAGTGACTACAATAAAAGATCAGTGAGGGGAGGTGGTGGAAAAAAGGTGTAGGAGGCAGCAGGGGTTTTGGAGGGCGCAGGAATGGATTAGGATGGATTTAAAAGAAAAAAAAATTCACCCTTTCCCGCAGGTGAGGAAATGAAAGGGCTGCTTTCAAAACATCTGTGTGGAAATTTCTGATTTCTTCCTGTGCAATTGGTCACTTGAAGGAAAAAAAAAAACCAAAAAACCAGAAACCACAACCCACCCCAAGCCCATCAGGCAGGCAGATGTGCTTGGAGAGGCTTCCCTGTCTTTCTCAGAGGGAAAACGTTTGGAAATAAAAATAAACTCGCTGAGAGCCGTGCGATGCGTGGTGCTTTATTAGCCATTGTTCTGCTGTATGACCCATCATTCTGCCTTAATACATGCACAGCAGCAAGGACCTGCAGCTTAGGAATCTCAAACCTCTGCTGTTTGTCTTGTGTTGTCTCCTTGGACAACGCTCTCACTGGTTATAGTTAATGGGAGGAGGATACAGGTCCTTTAGAAAAAAAAATGTCACTTCAGTGGTGCTGTATGCATTTTTATTCCTGAATATTAAGTCCCAATTTTTATAGCCTTAGCTCAATCTGTGGCTTCATAAAACATCATAAATTGGAGCTTAGCTTTACAGGCAAGCAAGATGATTTGATAAGTATGGGATTGCCCCTACTACATCAAATAACGTTTCCTCTCCCGCTATCCAGAAGCGCTGAGTTATGGCACTGGTGCAGTAGCCAGCCAGGAGATATAAGAAGCCCCAAGCAATTAACTTCTTGCATCTTGTCTTTTTTTTTTGCTTTTCTTTTTCTGAGGGGAAAAATGAGAAAAGTTTTCAACCAGGTATTCATCCAATTTTACCTCATAGCAGAGTCAGCTGAGTGCAAGCTCTTGTCATTATCTGTAATTTGCATGCAAGAAGCAACAGCAACTTTTAGGATGAAATGAACATAAACCCAGAAACCTCTCCCTGCTCCATCATCCAGCCCTGCAAGTACAGTAGCGATGTCAGCGACTGTATTAAGAGCTATTAAAATGGCTTTGATGTATCGCTGGGTTTTGGTATGATTTTCTAGCTTTTATTATTCCTCTGACTATCATTTGCTATTTTTAAATGGAATCTACTATTATGGGATACGAGCAGTCCGTCCTTCAGAGGAGACTCTGCACCAATAGCCCTTCCTGCTCGTTTTCAGTGGCGTGTACGGGGGGGACACTAACGATCCCCTGGTACTTCGATGTCCTAGCCACCATTTATACTATTTATCATCAGAGAAGATTCTGATATTCAAGGTTGTGTGTGGGCACAGGACCTGCATATGTAATGGCTCCTCTCCTTGGTGCAGCAGCCCGAGAGTGGCGTGTGTTTAACTGCACATCTCCAGCGGTGCTGGTCCCTTCGGCTCTGCCCGTATGGCCCAAAGGCAGCTGACCTGATTTCCCCACCCCAAAAGCCTTTTCCTTGCTCTAGTCTTATTCTCATTAGATAAATCATCTCTTTCCATATGTGGTCGGGTGCAGCTGCTCTGTGGGTCTGTTGTGGGGGGTTTGGCAATGACCCGCGCTGATTTTTAAGGTTAATCCAATACCTGAGTGAGGTGTAGTGGTGAGGAAAACAATAAGATTATTGAGAAAAGAAGAGCATTTAATGAACACTAAAATGTATTATTCCACTTTTAACAGAGCTGCCTAAAAACTATTGATTTCGCTACCCACAGTTTTCTAATAATAAAAAATTTAAAGCCTTCCTATCATTCCCCCGAATTGGGTTTATTTCCAGCGTGATTGAGCTCATAAACTCACCAGTTAGAACTGTGGGACTCAGATCCTACAAATTAACAAATTCCTCTTCAAGTCTAACAAAATGTGCTGCTCATGTGTACCTGTACCCTGGGAGTCAGCATTGTTTCACGAGGAAAAACAACCCAAAACTTTCTGCCTTCTTCAGAGTTTGGCCACTGGTCTTTTTCCCTCTGGCTCAGCCACCTCACTGATCCCTCCCCAAGCATACTTATTTCTGTAACTCTGTGTACAAACACCCCTATGGTGTTTGGTGACCAAAATTGACAATAACAGGTTGGTTTGTCCTCACCTGTTTACTGAACAGCCCATGAAATTCCTCAGGTCAAATCTGGAATGATGAGGCTCTAGTGGCAACATCATGTACCCCACCTGGCCCTTGAGCTGCTCTTGTTGCAACCACATCTGCCTTTATTTTCACTATTCATTTGCCTCCTTTTTTTTTTTTTCTTTTTCCTTCTTTTCACACCAATAAGATGCCACAAAAAGACTTTTAGGCCAAGGAGTGGGTTTTCCTTGCAGAGCAGTTATCCCGTGTATCGCTGGCAGTGCCTTCGGGGGGGGAAATACATAAGTTGGGAATCAAGCTTCCAAAAAAACAAACAGCACTTCTGATTAGTATCTCATATTGTTATCCTTCCTGCTTCATTTGTTTTCCAGATGGGCGAAATAAAGGTCAACAACCCTAGGGCAATGATCTGATTTGAAAGAAATGTGATTTCTGAAAGGGAAATTTGCAAAAATAGCCATAACCAAGAAATGAGAAACACTTTAAGAAACTGGCAGTTCAGACTAATCTTCCATGTAGTTTATCTTCAGGAGTTGGTGATATTTTATTGCCCATGCAAATATGCTGATAACCCAGCCTGGGTCTTTTTTTGTGGTGGTTTAGAATCGTTTTTCTTTATTCAAATTTTTATACTACTCCTATGAACGAGGAGATAAAGGCAGCCATCATGCACTTAGCCTACAGTGCACCACTTTTGCTAACTACTATAGGTGTAGCTTCCCCTGGAGGGAGACACTGGAGCTGCCATGTCCCCATGTTGACTTGGGGACCCCTCTTCCTGGCTTCCATCCACCCCCATTCCTGTGCTCAATCCAGGCAGTCATGGGACATGTTTCACGATGGGTTCCTCCTGCATCCTTCGTGGCCTCTTCTCCAGGAAGCCATCCAATTCCATGCATCCACCGCATCCCGAAGGTGATGAGGAGGGCTCAGGGCAGGACTCTGTCCAGGAGCATCCCTCCACCATGGCTCATCCACTCGGTCACGACCGGGATCTCCGGAGCTGCTGCGGGGCTCCCGCGCGTGTCTCCTCCCAAAATCTGGGTCATGTCTCCCTCTAGGGGCTCGCAAAGAGGATGAAGCCCACCTTCCCCTGGCAGAGGAGGCTTTAAACAGCTGCAAATCTCCTTTTACCAGCGAGCCTGGGTGGGGGGAAGAAAGGCATTTAAGCTTGTGGAGGCTGCGCTGTGATGCTGAGCTTACCCATGGAAAATACAGCTTCCAAGTTTTATGTTAATAGAGTTTTCTTTATTTTTTTCAAATTCTTGGCACCTCACTGGGCTGTGAGGGGCTGAATTTTGGGCTGGCACAGCTTGGCTGTATGGATGAAGGTCTATGCAAACTCATCTTTGGGCTGTGCCCACGGCATGAGCAGCGGTAACGCCTGAGCAGCTCAGGGGTGTGTGGTGACCCTACCCTGTGCTCCAAACCCATGGTAGGTGCCCATCCCTCTCCTCTGCAGCATCCTTAGGTGTTTGGGAGGTGGGCACTGCTGTCTGCTGGTGAGGGATGCCCTTCAGGAGGGTGCTGCTTCGTGCTTCACTGATGACTGAGGCAGTCGTGGCGTAGGGACAGCGGAGGGGATGGGGACTCAGACATGGTCCCTCTCAGCAGTGAGCAAGGAAAAGAATCGAGTGCAACATTAATCTTTTATTTCAATCTTTTGTTGCAATGGAAAAACAGAAGCTTCTAATTGGTAAAGTATTTAAACAGAATTTATCAAGCTGAATTTTGAGTTTGTGGTTTAATCTGATGCTTTTGTGGGCTCTCTGAATAGTTGACATTCTCGGTTGGTTGTTACAGTAACGAGAGCAGTGGGAGTTTCGCCCTGTTTAGTGGCCAGGCAGCCGTGATAATGGTTCTGTGCCACCATTGACCTGATATTGATCTGAAACTCTGAAGTAAAGAGCTCTAATAAATAAATATAAATCCATAAATCCAATCACAATGTGAAGGACAGTCTTCCTAGAGGCACAAATGGGAACTGCAGAAATCAAGGGGCAGCAGGTGGAACCCGAATGATTGCTGCCTCTGCGTGAGAAATCCAGTCCAGCTCACAAAGACCTCGAGAGAGATCTGTTTCACCAGCTTCAGTCATCTCAAGTTTAGACTAAGGTGTTCTGCTGAGGGATGGGACCTGTCACCATCTGGGGGATCGTGTTTGTTAGCTGTGGTACGTGACCATCTGGGCACTCGGTGTCTGAGTTTTGGGTGGCCAACGTTTGGTGCAGTTCATCTCATCCCTCTTGACAATTCCTTCACAGGTCTTTACAGCTGCTCCCTGGGGAGCAGCAGAGAGTCCTGTCTGCAACAGCAATTATTTACATTGAGATGATCTCCCGCTGCCTGAAAGTAATTAATCTCTTTTAAATTATGGTTGTTCAGTCAGCAAAACTAAGGATCGCTGTAAAGATGTGGAGGCAGTCTTGCTGATAAATAACCCAGCAAACTTTTGAAAAAGCCCAAAATAATTTTTGGTACAATTCTTTTATTCATCAACCTTTCAAGGACTCTTTCAGCTCCCAATATTCTGTGATTCTGTGAGTGCAGTGTAAGACAGGAGAGCTCCCAGACACCCAGCTTGCACACCAAAGACTTTGTGCACACCTCATAGGATGCTTCCAAGCCTTTGGACTCTCAGGATCACTCCACCAATGCTATGAACCAGGGGTACATCAGACAGATGCAACCTCTAGACAATACCAACTACTTGCTTGTTTATATTAACCCTAATTGATGCAGGTATGCTCAGAATGGATGGAGGAGTTCATGTTGTGCTCAGAAAGGAGCTCAAGGGTTTTGCTGGTTTGGGGGCCTGAGGATGTTGCAGACATGTCTGTGCTGCCACATGAAGAGCTTTGCTCCAGTAGTCTAATAGGATGGACAGACAACTGACTGTAAAAGCCTCATGTTGTGGCTCGAATAAGGAAAGTATCTCCCTGATTCCCAGGGAGTCAGTCTGTAATGGGCATCTTTGCTGAATACAGGTTATAACTGGAAAGGCACCTGCAAGGGGCTCTGATGCTTCCCCAATGTTTAGGTCATCACTCCTGGGATAGCAGGGACCTGTGGGTGGTGAGATGCAGGTGCTGGAGGAACCATCCTCATGCTGCCTTCAGCACATCCATACCAGGGAAGCAAAGCCTGGATGCAGGGGATGTCTTACCTGGCCAGTTGTCTCTTACCTGTCCCAGGGAGAAGAGCTGAGGGTGAAAATTTAACTCTTAAATTTTCCTTCTTTCCTTTTAATTCTCTCACATGTGTTTTGGCTGATCTCTTTGGGTGGTGGGACCAACCCTGGCTGCAATATCACAACTTGGGCATCCCACACGCTTCCTGACCACACCTGGCTACTGTGAGAGTATTAGAATTAATGATTTTCCTTAGGTATCAGCTAAAGAACATGTTTGTCAGAGACAAAAATACCTACTGACCCAAAACAGTGGGCAAACCATCCCTGTACAGAGGGGAAGCTCATTGGGTTAACAGAGGTGTGCTGCAGGCAGGGCATGGATGGACAAATGAGCCTGGAAACCAAGCCTGGCAAGCATCATCTCCAGCACCGAGCAGGGAGGAGCCAGGTGTTCCCAGGGTCACTTTCAGGGCTGTGCAATAAGAGGTGATAAATATAAGCCAGAGAGAATGATGGTGACATTGCCTTAAGGATGGCAAGTGATTTAAATTTATTTTTCCTTTTGATTTTCACTTACAGAAACTCCTGGCGAGATCCAGCAAAAGGTGATGTTGGCTTTCAGGGCAGGCAAGGACAATGCTGGGGCTTGTCAGGGCGGTGGGACCCTCATGGTCCCTCCAACCAATTGGGGCCACAACCAGCACCTGATTTCATCAGGATCAGAGTCCCTGTGACTTTAGAGGGTGGCCTGAGTCCAAATGTCTCTGGTGGTGTTTTGTGGCTGCTGTGGGCGCTTTCTCGGATTTTCTGCTGATTATGCTAGAGCAATATTGCAAGGAATTTATGCATAATGGACATAAATCTCGCTATATGAGCCACCTGAGAGGCAAGAAAAATGGTCTCTGTCAAAGATCTACATACAGAAATACATTAAACAACAGCTCTCAGTAGAGCAGGAGCTTCACTTTCAAATGTGGGTTTGGGGGAATAATGAAGAATAAAATTAGTGCTTTGGTAATGCATTAAGCCTTCTGGGGGGGTGTTTCGCTGGCAGATTTTTATAGCCTTAAAGGATAAATGGTGATGATAATAAATTTTTCTAACTTTGAAGCCAATCTTCCAAATGAAGATGCAGAAGGCTTTTCCCGGGCCGTTGTAGGGCTGGAAGAGCTGTTCAGCCGGGACTTCAGCTCACCATCATAACTTCCAATTAGCAAAACCTACATTAAAAGCAACTGCCTACTGGGATGGGAGGGCTTCTGATGGCCATGGTGAGTGGCTGCTCACCCCGTGCCATCACTCACTGTCCTGCACGGGGTCTTGACAGGCTGCTGGTGGATCGGCCGCACAAACTTCGTCAGGCCCCGGTTATCCATCGGATGCCTTTTAGTGTGGGGTGGTGTCTCGTGTTGATGCTGCCTCTTCAGCCAGGATGGGCATGGGTTTTTTTTTTTTTCAGTGGCTGAGAGCTGCCAAATTGTGTTGGCAAAGGGAGTTTAAAACAAAATCCTAAAATGCCAACGCGCTTGCTCCTTGCAACGTGTTAGTTATTACAAAGGGAAGCGTGATGTTACTAAAGTGTGAGAGAGCCTCTTCCCATCACACTTCTGTGGCTCTGGCTTTGTTATACATATTCTCATAAATTATTTTGTTGCTATAGCAATACTTTTCTGTGGGCCTAATCCTTTCCTATTTACAGTGACGCCCTTTACTTTGCTCTGTCGGTGCAATGGGGCCTTTACTTTGGCAAATTACCTTTCAAATTACATCTTGAGGTTATGTTTGATTTTGCTTTTCAGCGCTGCTCTTTCTTAAGAATTCTTAATGTGGGTTAAAATGTATTTGGAAATTCTTAGTAAAATAAGTGCCAAGAGATCACATCTGTAAAACTGCAAAACATATCGTGCATGTGTGTGTGTATACATTTGCAGGTCTGAATGTTTGCAATCAAAATTGATCTCCTCATCCTATAGCATCTCCTGTATGGAGGAGAAAGGGGAGGGGAAAAGCAAAACATGTGATGAGAAGCTGTATGCTCCACACTTACAGATCTCAGAACTGCGCTCGTCCTGTAAACCTTCTCGGCATTTAAACAGTATCTCAGTCAAAAAAATGTTTCTCTTTTTATTTCTCCTTTTTTTTTTTATCATCAATATTCTTTTTATGTGTGTGCCCATCTCTGTGTGCACATATTCTTTTTTACATGCTCACAGACCAAGTCTCCAGTCTGTGGTCCCTCGTGCTGGGTCGTTGCGGCGCTTGGCAGTGAGAGGGGTGACGAGATGTAAATGCCAAGGCAGATACTGATGATTGTGTACGTGCATGGAAGGCAGGTTCAAGGCAAAAGGATTAACTCATTTGCTTTGTATTAAGTAATACTTATTAAATAATGTTCTCTTATATTGATTTTTTAAATGGACAAATTTAGGAATGAGACTAGACTCCGGATGATCTTTCCTTAATGCCCTAAAAGAGTAATTAGAATACCAGAGACGTTGCCACAAGCATGCAAAATTAGTAATCATGAAAGGTTAATAAATATAACTGGAGGTGCTGAGCAGCAGAAATCTGCCATCTCAGGGCAACAAGGGCTGGATTCTGCTCCTATTCCTCCCAATAAAAGCATTTAAAGTCCAGCACAGACCAGCAGCCAGAGGGTCCTGGGTTAGTGCAAGGTTTGCCTATCAACCTCAACTGCCTCGTTAGGCTCCCACAGATTGGCACTCGTTTGAATTCAGCCAATTTATTCATGGTTGTTCCTTACAGGCAAATCTGTTCAGATGCAGCAACTCTTTCAACTATTCCCATTTGGGTAAAAAGCTTCCAGCTCCTCCAGCCTTCCTAGCTGACAGATGCAGGTATCTCAGCATCGGCTGCACTGCTTTAACGCCCTCGCGCGCTTCTTCCTTTATGAGTAAAGTCCCACCTACAGCGAAGCGAAAGCCTGATGTTTCCCTGTTTGAATGCTCCCATGACAGTGGGGTAGGATGGAAGAGGTGGGTGGATGAGTGAGAGCCATCAGCATCAGGAAGAATAAAGAATTTCTCAGTTTAAAAGAGAGAAAGTACAGGGTGGTCCAGGAGTTAACAGGTTTGGGTTTGTGTTGGGGTTGTTTTTTTTTCCTCCTGAAGTGTGTTGTTTGTGTTGACTTCAAAACAAAAATACTAGGATTTAAGGATAGGGAAACAGACTCCCATAGTGACTGCTGAGACCACCTCTGGAGCCCCCGTGGCTTTCTCTGGAGATCTTAAATTTCCTTGACTTCAAAACTCTATTTGTTATTTAAGCTTGTAGGATGTTCCCACTATGGATACAGAAAACAGCTTTAACATGGTGTCTTGAGTAGAATTAGCATGAGCTGTCGTATAGATCTATAGCAATAATTTCCCCTAAGGGCTGCATGACTAGTGCTCACTTTGACCAATCTCTGCATATTTGCCTTTTTCCTTCCCCTCTCTCCCTCCCCTCAAAGGACATCTGCTTTCAGTTCCTAAAATCTGGATATTTTATATAAGGTTATATAAAGTTTTAGGGTGTGGTTTCATTGTTTTTTTGGGGGGGGCGTGTTGGGTTCTTTTTGTTTGATTGGGGGTTTTTTAAATCAAAGCAGGTATATAAATTCCCAAGGAATTCTTTTATTTGCATTCATTTCTCTCCTTTTACCATGATGGGCTGTCTGGCTTCCTCTCCTCCATGTTATATGTGCACTGAGCAAGGGAGATGAAGAGACCGAGCTACTTCTGAGGGCTGGAGAGCAAAAGGGATGAGGAGTCTGTGCCATGTGTGTCAGATCCTGGATCAGAAAGATCATAATGACCCAAAGCCCTTACAGAAGTGGCACAAACAGGTTAAGCAGGATGAAAAAAACTCTACTGAGTTCATCCCTGAAGTCCTTTTGTTAAATTCCTCCTCCATGTTTGCTCAGGCTCCCGTGATACCTGACCTCATATCCATCTCCATCGAGTACCTTAGTAATACCTTGGTAAACTCGGTGCTGTGAATTGTCTTTCTAGAATAAGATTTCTGAACATACATTTTTAGTAGATGTTTTAGCAGCCTTTTTTTTTTTTTTTCATACTGGGTGTTACGTGTATGGAATACTAATCTTTGGTGACCAATTAATTTTTATCATGGCCATATAACCAAACTAAGATAAGCATCATTTTTTGTTGTTTATTTCCCAATGCAACAAATCAATTTTACATTTTGAGTAGGAGGAAAGCTAACTGAAGCTAGGAGAAATATAGATAACTATGTATCTTTGTTAGGCCACAAAAATAAAGATATCTCCCAGCTTTTTAATCATGGATTCTCAAGGTCTACATTTAATATCTGGGATTTAGCATAATTAATTTCATAGCAGAGTTTATCACCAAATCATTAATTTTCATCAGAATGCAAGTGATAAATTGTTCTGGATAAATAATCATTCATCTATGCCATTGTTGAGAGAACAGCCCTAAGTTGGGCTTTGGGACATTGGGAATCTTCCTGCAGCCAGAACTGCTAGATGGAGGTGTTGGTACCCAGCAGCCATCCCCTCTGTCACCCTTAGACACCTCTGATGTCTCTAGGTGCAAGTAATGTCACACCTTGCCGGCCACTGGGACATCTGAAAGAGACAGGAAAGCCACCCAAAGTAGTTGAAGCCATCACAGAATGGCATATCTTGATCTGATCTTCTGTTACCTCTAAGCAATGAATACATATGTATGTTGCATTATTTACTCTCTATCAGCAAAATATAGGCCAGCTTTGAAATGCAAATAAGCCTCCTCATCTACCAGCCACAGCGTGCAGTAGACTGAGTCTACCAAAGTGTTCTGTTCTGTTGTTCAGATGCTTTGATTACCAGTGGCAAGCCCAGCTCACTGAGATACAGCACTTTTCTCTGGGACTTCCCATGCAAAACAATCTCTGCTTTTCATTTGCTCTCCCAAAGTTTCAGGTGTCCTCCAGGTGTCCTTTGCTGGTCCGCATTTACCATGAAGTCAATACATGTTTTCACAGGGTGATCCCAGTCATGTCCTGCTTCTGCAACTTGAAGTCTCATGCAGCAACATACCCTCAAAGACCAACAGTTTTCAGGTGACATGGCAATGTGTTCTGCACATGGTCCAAATCACAGCTCTTCACAGAGCCATCACATTTGCTTAGGAAGAAAGTTCCTTTCCAGAGCAGAAATGCAACATCATCCCTTGCCATCTGGTAAGAATAAACTATGTAGCTTAGTAAATCTATTGTCCCTATAGATCCCAGCAGAAGTTCCCATCTTATTGCACCTGGAAACATGTCTCCTGCAATGGCCATCACATAGACTTCCAACACATGCAGACAACCCAGTAAGTGTCACTTTGATTCCACGGTAACTTGAGCAAACAGTAAGGACATCCAGCAAAGAGGGCAGATGATCTTGCTAATGTGAGTGTTGGGAAAGAGAGAAACCCTATCCAGCAGAGCACATGAAGAGAGATTATGAAAATACAGGATCTGAATATGGATCAGCTCTCCAGCCTCCTGGTTCAGTAGTTTAGGGAAAAAAAAAGCCTCAGCTCTTCCCACAAATCTTTTTCCTTCTCCAAATAAAATTGTGTCTCAACATTCTTGACACAAAAATAGCTGTGTCATCCTCCTATCCCCAAACACTGCAGTCCCAAATTTTTTGGCTACATGCTTTTACATAATGTATAGTCATCCTTCCTGGGAAATCAATTTTCATAGCCCTGTTTCCTTACCATCCTTGGCTGAAATACAAAGGAATGTAAAAATTTGATTGCACTTTCATTTGACAGTCCTAATCTTCAATCTGCAAGAGCCCAGCTATGTTGGTGGATCCCAGGGGGCACGTGCTGCTGGTTGCAGTGGGGAAGAGCCCATCCAGCTGGGTCTGCAGGGTAGGGTACCCACAAAATGCCAGTGAGAAATGCATCCTTGCATTGGATGCCATTGTGGGGGGTGGCAAACTGGGTGATGTTGTGCTACTGCACCCTACCACAGTTTAGTACTAGAAATGAAAAATACTTGGCAGTTAGAGCTAAAGAAGGGATTAAAGAATGCAGATATATTAATCCCAGTTGTTCAAACCGAATTCCAGCTCAGATAATATCTCTTTTCCCACAAGCTAAGATTTTTATGCAAAAACTCCTCTTTTAGAAGTGTCTGGAATATTTTTCTATTACTTAGTTGTTCATGCTGAGCTATTGATTTTTTTTTTCCTAGGCTCTAATCAGATGTTATTGCTTTCTGTTAATTTAGTTTTATAGCTGTTTAATGAATGCTGTTCCTAAATGGAAGGGAAAAAAATCCAGAGGATTTAAGGACGTAGGAAAATTTGGAATCTGATTTGTGGTGCATTTTAGGTAGGAGGGGTAACTACTGCTTGCTCTCCATTGTCAATAAGCCTACACAGCACCACAGATGAGATCATTTAGTCAGTTAAAAATCATTCTGAAGCAAAAATAACTTCCAGATGTTTCTCTAATTTTGCAGGACACTGAACTGTGAAGTCATTAAACTTTATCCCTTTTGCTTCCTGAATTTTGAGAAACAGAAACAGATAAAAGAACGTGGGGTAAAAAAAAAAAACAAAAAACCAAAATAAAACCCTTAACCATGCCACTGTTGAGCAATAACTGTGTAAGGGAAAGCTCTAGAGTAAATATGTTTATTGGGGGTATAGGCAAAGAGAGAAGGAGGCAAGGTGCAAGAGGAATATCATGAGATGCAAGATTAATCATGCGCCTTGCAGAAGCTCAGTGTTGGTAAAGTCAAGTGTTGGAAACCTCCCCACAGAGAGAGATTTGGTTATGGTTATCACTTTCCCTTTAGCTGGCTCAGATCAAGATCTATCAGCAGAAAGGCTTTTCCTTCTAATATTAATTTTTACTTGCTGAGGAACAAGCTCCTGAGTTGCAGTCCTTTCAAACCTACACAGCTACAGCCAAAACCAAGCATGATTTTCCCTAAAAAAGCTGTTTTTCCAGGACTGGGAATTCAATCTTCCATAAAATTTTGATAAAGATCTTGATGCTTCAACTGTAGAAAGCATGTACTTATTAAAACTCCTCTTACTAGGTGTTTAATACAATATTGTCACCCAGCAATTAGTTTATCCATGATAGCCTTCAATTCTTTCCTACCAATTAGTGCTGCAGTATTCACTTTTGCCTGTCAGAAATAAGCAGAGAAGATGCTGTTAGATTTTTATTCTATCATAATTTTTTACATGCTTTTCACGTGTCTTTTTCATCCATTCAGTGCTGGGAGATGTATAAACCAGTCACCCCAGCATATACCCTGCAACACCCCTTTTTTTGGGGTGGGGTGGGTGGGAAGAAATCTACCCAGGTGATACTGCCCATAAATCAGTGTGTGCTCAGTCTGAGTGACTTGCTGTTGTCACTGCTTTAATTTCTCACATGGTTGTTGAATGGGGAGACAAGTGGGTTTTTAACATCCCTAATTTGTATTTACCAATTAAGGACCAATGAGATCTGTTGCAACGTCATTTGGAAAAGACCCAATACAGCCTTTTTCTATACTTTCCCCATAAATGGTGTCATTTTTACATTAATATAGTCTCTAGTTTTTGTTGAAGCAGCTCCTGTGGTTTTTTGTTGGTTCTTTGGATTAGACTGGCTGTTATGAATTTGACAACAGTTATCAAATCTCCCCTGCAGCGGACTGACTGTCAAGGATATGATGGTCAAATGTTTCACATATTGCAATCAAACCATTTGTGTTTGGTTTGAAGAATTCCAAAAGAAAGCTGTCAGCTAAGAAATGAAGTCGAAGTAGCCTGAAGCTTTTGGAGCATGTTGATCCAATTATGATGATCCACTCATATCCTTCAGCTTTTTTTCAAAATCAATTTTCATTTTAGCTCAGGGGACAGGTTTTTTTTTTTTTTGGTAATGCAGAGAAACATCTGTAAGGGTATTTCAGATGTGGTGTTTCAGGAAATTTCTATTTTTTTTGTGTGTGTGCAAGGGAGCGTTGAACTCTACGTGTATTTTGTGTCTTTTGTCTCCACTGCACACGCATACATGTTTATGTCATCTGCCTGTGCATATATGTACACACATGCAAGCAATATAAACTGCTCTGAATATGAATTTTAAATTACTTCACATGTGCTTGATTCAGTTACTTGAACCTGAGGGAGGGGGAAACATCCTGCGAAACCCCCAGCGGTTAAATAGCCAGCGTGTAGGGATGGGTGTAGGGAAACCTAAATCCTGTCATGAACCAGATTTTTAGCTGGTGTTTAACAGCAAAGCTGTTTGTCACCAGGAGGTCTATGTCCTGGAGGGACATGGCTATGTGTGACATGTTGACACAACAAGTCAGTGGTCAGCTATCCCCTTTCACTTTTTTGGCTGAAAAATAACACTTGAAACTGCTTAAACTTTGTTATTCTGCTTCCAGGGTGTTGTTGCTGGTGTATTTTGGTGTCTTTGTGCCCAATGCAGACTGAGATTGATGCCACAGTGTGCCAGTGAGGACCAAAGCCACACTCACACGCGTTATCTGCCTGCTGTGGGATCAAGCCACAGATATACAACAGCTCTGAGTTGATCCTTTTTATTTGGCTGATCTCATCCCAGACAACGCACTGTCATCGTGCTGTTTTCACATTATATGGCAGGTATTTAATACATGTAGTTAAATAAGGAGATATTCCAAACCTTTGGTTTCCTGGTGGTAAGAAGTAGGTCTGGGCACAGCCTTTGGGATGATGGACACTCCAGTGTCCAACAGAGAACCATAAAATCCCTGCTGCTGGGAGGGGAGTGGGGCACAAAGCAAGAGCTCAGTCCCTTTGACCAGCTTTCCCATTAGACCCAGGTCTGCTGCTGGTTCCCTACAGCCCTACCTAACCATGACCACCCACAGCCTGAGTCTCTTCTTGAGCAGGAGCTCTAGAAATTCTTCAAAGTGGCAATCACTTGGCAATCTATATGCCCAGGATGCTGTGGAGCCCTATGACCTTTCAGAGATCTATAAATGCTGTTCAAAAACCACTGGTATAAAATCTCGATCATTTAACCCAACAGTAAGAAATATATAAGTCCTCCAAATCTCCAGGAAGAGAAATTTGACCTTTTCCTTGTGATTCATCTTCGAGCTTCATTTAACGATGATTCTGCTATGTGAATACACTACTGTGAGGTGAGGGAACCAAGAAATATTGTGGAGTTAAGCATTCTTGTTCTTAGAGAGACAACTTATCTTAGTTTTTGTAAGGACCTGATCAGACCAAAAGCTCTTTAATGGGAACAGGTTCCAAGCCATCAAGAAAACGCTGTGGTCAGCAAAAAAAACCCAACCCATTTAAAAAAATACCCCTGATACCACTGCTTTGGGGGAAATAACAGATGTTCTAGTTCTTCTCTGGTACCAAATTCCTTCAGCCCATCTCACTGCAGGGGCAGAAAGTCTTTTGTATGGTTTATCCACGATGCCATGGTGGTGAATCCTTCTCATTGACTCAGCACATCGAGCTCAGGACCTGTTATATTGGCTCTTTGGATTCATGATTTACTGAAGACCACCAATTCAGTGTTGTTTAGGACTATTAAAGACTTTAAGATCTTAAATGAGATGCTTATGGAGAAGTTAATCTTCTTGAATTTTATGCCAAGATACTGAGAGCTGAAGGGCAAATTTAGCCACTCTTTCAGCAGTATATTTGGTTAAATGAAGGTATTAATATCAATTGGATTGCTTATGTTTTCCCTTGTAAAATGTAAGCCAAGGCATAGCTGATGGTGCTTAAATATCTTTGCACCTTGCAATACTGGATTTTGAGAGTGATTTTTGACAAATGCTGGCTTTCAGCAGAAACCAGATTTATTTTCATTTGGTCCTGAAGCCCTGGCATTTTTCAAGGAAATGAAGAGTTTATTTGATAGACCCCAAATACCAGGAACAGAGTCCAAGTGCTGACTTTAACAGAATGGCACCGATTTGCGCCGGTTAAAGCTCTCAACCCTTTCTCTCCTACTTCACACACAAAATGTGCAGCCAGGCAGTGCCCAATTCCCTTAAGATTTTCCTAGGAACTGGATCAGCCCTGTAAAAGCAGTTATCTGGAAAGGAACAGACCAACAGATACTCAATACCTTGGCATGTAGCTTTATGAACTGATGATGGAGAACTAGGCTAAGATCAGAGATCACCTTTCAAACCTTTTGGCCTAAATGTACTTTATCTTGGATTTAGGCTAGATCCACCAAACTTTGAAGTTACAAAAATGAGCCAGGTTTCTTTTTTCGAGTCCTTTCACACTGTACAGTGGCACTGCTGTTCAATAGAATTATTCAAAAAAATCATTTAAGGTTTTATTTAACTGTAAATATTTATTTTTCATCAAAGGAAGGGAGTCCCAGAGGTGAGCTAGGCATCCAGCTGGCGGGTTTTCAACAATATATTAAATTTTGTACATCCTCTTCCAAGTTGTGCAGCCAGCAGGAGCTGGTAGCTGTTGGAGGCAGGGTCTCCTGCAAAGACTAGGAATAAGGGCAAGCTTCTCATAGATAAACCCACAGGATTTGGGCCATATTCTGCTCTAGAAAGAGATTATCCTGATTTTCTCCTCACCCAATCCAAAGGCTTGATTTCATTACAAGGCAAGGCAAAACTTTTTGTAGGCTACTGAATATTTCATTGTGAAACCTCAGAAATATTTTATTTCTACTGTATGATAGGAATGGAAGCTGGAGTTTGATGCTCCTCCAGGAGCACTACCCTCTGTAACACCAAACCTCTGTGTTTGCAAGCATGATAACAGCACCGCACAGATGTTTCAGACAAGCATGAACCTGCATAAACACAGGAAAAAATACCCAACAAACCATCCAATCTCTCTAGATACTAAATAGTACAAGGAACAAAGCATGCAAAATTAATACAGCTCATGATATTGAAATAAGGAGAATGCCAATCAAAGTCTCCAACTGCTGATGTGAAGTGTCTGAGAAACACAGGATTTGGACTACGTCAGCAGTTAACAACTCACAAAACTATGTGATTAGTTATTTTTTTAGTATTACCATGCAAGCTACAGCCTGGGACAAACCTGTTTTAGTCCTCATAAAAGCAAATTTCAATATGAGATGAAATACAGGAATGCAATTAGCATTGTACAAGAAAGTATCGAGGAAAATATTATTTGCCTACACATCACAAATCTGACCCGTGTTGAGGTGTTGTGTAACAGCTCCAAGAAAGGAAAATTTTAAAGAATGATTTGAAGAAGAAGAATCCAGTCATTCATCCCAGATGTGTAGGGTCATTTGGATGACCATGCAGAATTGCATGTTTTGAAACTGTTGAAGCATTGAACTGGTTGAGGTGAAAAAGTTCAGAGCTTGGTTGAACCAGTTGAACCAGCACCTGCTCTGGAAGAACCTGCTGTGAGATGGAGACTGGGTGGCTTCTAGAGGTCCATATGAGTCTTATCAAGACACAAAATGCTCGTGGTTTGCTGTCTAGATGAACAGAAAAGACCAGGTACTAGCAGTATCACATAGATTTGAAAAAAAAAAGACTTAAACATAGCCTGGAGGCTTACATCCAGGAAGATTTGCAAGTGAATTTAAAGTCAGTATTACATAAATACAAGCTAGAGGATCAAAAGGCAGAGATCGTGGTGGTGTTTTCCACACTGGTTAGGTACTCATACAGCTGATCAGGCTTGGGAAGATGAATAATTCTGTTTAGGTCACGTTGAACCAGAGTAGGTGGCTCAAGAGCTGCAGGAAGATTAGAAAGACAAGGAGAAAAGCAAGATGAGCAGGGTGATGTGAGGTTTGGGCAAACCCACTCTGGTCCATGCTCACTGAAGCTCAGCCCCGAGGCATGTGCTTTGCACCATGGAACAGAGGATCTGAGCAAACATTTTGGGGCTACTGCAGTGTTGTTATCTTCTTACAGGGAGGAGGAAGATCCCTGGTGCTGTCTGTATCCTTGACCCTCTGTGCTTTCTGCCTTGAGCATAAACCACTTATCAAATCCATGCATAAATATTGCACAACTTTCAGAGTTGGGTTTAGCTGCTTAAATTTCAAACCTGAGTAAACGGAACAATTTTTTTTTAATTTTTTTTTTACCCTGCGCTGCTGCTCAGGGGCGAATACATAAAGATGATGCATTTCAAAACTGAAGCTTTTGACTCAAAGTTTAGCAGAGTCATTAGTCATGTCACACATGCCAAGTCTGGTGGAATTTGGCATAGCTGTTTAAACTTTAACAAGGGGTAAATTAAATGAACCTTTACCTAAGATATACTGCTGAGGACAGACCGCCTACGGTTACGATACAGATGCTAATTTATCAAGAACTGTGGAGTACTCAGCTTCCTATTAAAATACCAGTGTCAGCCAGGATCAATCCCCACAAATCTGCCAAGAAAGATACAATTTGGATCAAACAATAACATTTTTACTCGGGCTGCGGAGAGGCAGGCTGGCTCTGATGTGTGTTCCTGGGTGAATTACAAAAGCAGGATTTGGAGATTCTTCCGTCTCGGGAATTAAATGCTCAGAACTATTGGCTGTCAACTTGAAAAATGTTAGATCTGCATCTCTCCACAATTGTCTTAAGTTTCTTGGAATTGAGCCCAGCTATTAGCAGGGGGTAAATAAGACAAAAATTGACAACAATGTGCTTTATAGGGTGAAACGTTGAAGGATGAGTTTTCGATGTGAACGGTTAATGGATTTCTTGTAGCTGCGGTATTTGATTTGAAGCTTACCCTGGTTTTGGAGCAGGTTCACCTCAGCTGCTCTCTAAAAATTAAAAAAAAAGCCCAAAAACCAAACCAACCTACATTTATTTCTTTTGAAGTACTGCAAAAATTCCAGGTAGTGTTTATTAAAAGTAGGTTTTAAATGGGGAGCATTGTAAGTTTGAGGTCGGCTGGATTCAGGTTGGCTGTTGGTGTAGACTACAGCACAATGGAAATTGCTCTGTGGAATAAGGTTTAAGTATCTGCCATTTCCAAGGGGATTATTTCCATACTCTTCCTTTTGTTTTTATAAACCACTCTGCCCAGGTGGATACAGGTTTGTGCTGTCAGACTAGGAGTGATTCTGCCTTTCCAGAGGAATGGTTTTGGTTTTTCCTTTACTATTTCAGCTGACTTTAGACTTTGGACAGTAAGAATACTTCTCTTCCACATGATGAGTGGGCTTTCTATCTTATATCATCTTTACCAGGGTAGAGAAGTCCCAAGAAATTATTTTTAATTTTACCACAGAGCCAATGATGGAACAGCACTGTTACAATAGGGCAAACATGTCAAACATCTCATTTTGACAGGTTTGGTTGGTTGGGTGGGATGAGGATGGACACAAACACCTTGACACAAGCCCCAAGCAGCATGAACAAACCTAAATACCTGTTAAAGCTGGGTTCAGCAAGGCACTTCAGCCTGAGGTTATTCAAGCATGTGTGTGTTGAGGTCCACAGGTATATTTAATTCCAGGCACAGTTGTGTGCTCTAAAGCTCTTTGCCAAGCTGAGGGCTGGTGGGAAAAACATGGCCTTTATTCTCTTTATATTACCACTGTAGCAAACAAGTGAGTTTTCTGCCTCTCTCTGGGCTTCTTTTCTTAGTAAAAGTATTTTTCTTCAGGGTCTGGAGGGGTTTGGGGGATGGCAGTGAGTTTCACCCCAACTTCCCCGTGGCAGTGATGCCTGAGTTGCTCTCCAAAGCTGGCTCAGGCTTTGGGTAGAGCCTGTCTGCATCCAATTCAAGCCACACAGTCAACGAGGGATGAGCTGAACTAGAGTGACTTGTTGTCTTCTTACCAAAATATCACCTACCTCAAACTAAGACCCTGCAGCAATATAAACTAATAGCTTAGATTCAGTACCTGCAGTGCGATTGAGTCACTGGACTGGAGAAAATGTGAAATGGAAACCAATCAGGATATACCAGCAAGTACCAGCAAAGTACAAGAGAAGACAACATAGGTGCTGAGCTTCACCAGGATTACCATAAACGAGGGTTTTATGAGTTCCCATTGATGAATCCTCTTTGCAACATACATATAAAAGAGCAATTTGAAGTTTCAGGGGTGTCATGTCTGGGTGATGAGTCCATCAATTTTCTGTGGCTGCAGGTTTCCCTTCAGTGGCTGGGATGTAAATTATGAGAAGCTGAAGGAGAAAGCTGTAAATTATTGGGCTCTGTCAACTTCAATATCCTCAGCCTGATGGATCCTTGATTTGACAACAATCTGCTTGTCAGTCACTCTTGCAAAATATTAACACGCTTGATTATCAAATGTGTTAGCCAACTGTTAAATCTAATGGATGGAGCAGTCGAGAGTCAAGGCTCAGTCAGACTCAGCTTCTATTCCTGCTGCAGAGCATCTGCTGAAGCTCAGGGGCTGCTCCTTCTTGGCATGTGACAGCCGTATTTTTTAGGAAATTCTGGTTCTTGCTAGGAGAAAGGTGGAAAGAAGAACACAACTGCTCTGCCCAATTCCCCCGGGTGCAGTCGGAGTTTCGGCTCACTGTCAATGGGAACAGCCTGTGCCCAGCACTCCCAAAAATCAGTGTCTTTGAAGATGCAGGAAACACATTATCTGCCTAAACAAGGTCCCCAAGTTTGGGAGGGAAATCCAGGTGAGCTTCATTGAGGAGTATTTTATAACTAGTAAGTTAAGTGTCTCCTGCTAGCAAATCCCACCTCCATCTGAAAGTCCCTTTGGAGAAATCACCCTGCTTCACCCTGGTTTTATCTGTCCTCCTGCATTTTCCCATCTGTTTTTTTTGTGCAGCTATGGCAGTGATGTCTCTTCCTGCCCACTTTCACAGCACCCTTTCCCATGGTGAACCAGCCTGGGAGACAGCAGAGAGCACCAGGAGCTGAGCTCCAGGTTTTCCCAAAGATAATACAAGTAGATCAGAAACCTTTGCTGTCTTTGTTAAAGCAGGAGCCAGCAATGAGCCCAAGGGAGGTGTAGAAGTGTGGGCTAGTTGGGGGGGGAAGAAGACAGGACCATGGGGAAATGACCACTGAGTCACTAGTTGAACCCTTTGGAAATCAGAAACATGGGGATGGAGAGAAATCCCCAAAGCAGTAAGGATGGGTTGTCCATTCCCCTTCACAAACCAAAAGATGAATCTTCAGAATATTTTACTGCCAGTAGCAGAGGGAATCCCTTCTGACATTCCAGCGGGAAATGACAGAGACATGACAGAGACATGTGGTAACATCCTCCAGCAGCTCTGCTTGTGGTGCTCCAGTGGCAAGGAGGCTTGGAAATACCTACTAGCAGGAGTGCCTGTCCTTAATAAGCACCATTAGTTTAATTTTCCCCCATTATGGATGTTATCAGCATCAGGGAGAAGATTTCTTCCTGTGAAGCAGAGTGGGAATGCCAGGACAGTCAGCTGCCGCGCTCGGCTGCGTGTGTAACGGAGCAGCCAACCCCACAAGTCAGGAGTTGTGCATTGAAGCCACGAGGCCTCTCTCAAAAAATCCCTTCAGACCTTTTTTGTGGCATAACCCTGTACAAATCCTCCCAAAATAAGGTGCCTGCGGAGCTGGTTCAAACAGCACTGACCATTGGTTCAGAAAGCTCCAAGACACCTCCCACTGATCTTTCATATATGAGGCATTGATAATTATTGCATTTAATTACTTGTGTGGAATTTCAAAGGAAAGTTGTATCTTTCAGGTGTGCTAAGCTGCCTCGGGAAATGATGATGAGCATTAGTCTGTCTCCTACTGTAAACTTCAATGGGACACTGTAGACACGGCTGTTGTGCTAAGTGTTAAACACACTTAAGTGTGTGCTGTGCTAAGTGTTAATCCCCTAAAAACAAGTAAAAGCATGAGTAGTAGCCAAATGCAAATTTACCCCCGATTTATCACGTGCTGGTAAGTGCTGACATTCAGAGAGAGGGAATGTGGTGCAGGAGGAGGACTTTGGGGTTGGCAATTACAGTCCCGACCCACTCGCAAAAGATTAAAGTTTTACACAGCGGTTGTTCTCTGGAATTTTGCTGAATCCTAATATTTAAGATGAAAGCAAAATAAAGGGTGATTTGCTTTTTATATTATATATATATTATTTTTTTAAAAGAATTGTCTGATAGGTTTGATTTGCCAGTTCTCACTGAAGCAAAACTTTCCGCTGACTTCAATTATCAGCAAATTGTGGTGACCTCAATAAGGGTTTGTATCGAGACAGACCCGTAGCATGAATAGGCTGTTCCATGCTGAAAAGTGACTGCATGAAAATGGCATCTTCTTACTCATCAGTTCTGCTCCCTGAGGGTGCTCCAAGCCGACACATCTGACTTCAATGACAAAAAAAAATGAGGTTTTGCTGCTCTTTTCCTCCTGAGAGAGCTTGGGAGATGGTGGGACCGGGGTGAGTTGGGGCAACAGCAGCGGGTTTTGGGGGAGAACCACCATGCAGAGTGGTTGTGTCCCACCAGTCCTACACACCCAGAGGGGCTGTGAGCCCCAAGGTTGTCCCTAAACCCCACTCTCCATGTGATAATTAATCCACCATCGTTTTCCCAGTGGGCTACTCCAGTCAGGGAGCTTTAAATGCTCTGTTTGACATCCTCCTGATTTATTGCTTTTGTAAAGGTGACCTTAAATATTTTAATGGTAATAATTCTTTCAAGGGCTCAAATCAGTAAATGTGCTATGTTCATATTTTGGCATTATATACCGTAGGCAATTTAATCCATATAAGCAGTTTCAGTGATATTAACACTGTAGGCAAACTGATACTAAAGTTTAAATGTCAGAGAGAGTTTTCATATTAGATCTAGTGCAAACAAAGCATTTTTTCGCCAAGTACCGAGACATAAAATACCAGGAGATAGTCAAGACAGAGAGTGCCAATGAATCTGAAATAAACAGGAGGTGAAATTTATAGTATTTTCAAAGATGTGCCCTATCCAAGGACTGCTGTAGCTGCACAGATCTATAAAATTAGAGATAAGAGAAAAACCTTGTAGCACTCCACAATAAATGCACCTCCACCGGGGTATCTATCTGGATTTCTGCAACTCCTTGGAGATTTAGTATTTCACCTTTGATTTACTACCCCACTGTGCATACCATGGATGGCACTTCATATTTCCTCCATCACCCCACTCATTATTTAATGGCAGGTCCTTGTTCTAATCACTGGGTAGAAAGGTGCCACTGAACCATCACCTGGCCCTCACGGAAGGGTCTGAGCAGAGGAACTCTGGGATGGTCCCACCAGTATTTATCCAGAGATGCTATGTGAGCTGTGGGCTCAGGTAGGTTTCCATCCTGTGGTCTAGAAGCTCTGGGTGCCTTCTCACACTCAACAGGCAGCTAAGAATCTGCTTTATCAAGGGAAAAAGCATAGACTGGATAAAAAGAGGCATCTTTCAGGATTTCCAGCTCGCAGAGTGGTGCTGGGGTAAGTGATGCCCGTGGCTCTGCAGAGCTGCTGGCCCTGGTTAGGTGCATCCCATGGGATTGAGCTGAGTGCTCAGTGGCACAGCCTCATAAAACCCATGATGAATGGTCAAAAAAAGTTTATTGCCTGTGTACTGCTGCTTATGACCCCATAAACCACGGAGGATAACGTGCGTGGAAACACGGGCTGTTTGTTAGGATGTTTTCTCGTTAAATAACCCAACCTGCTCTGAAATCTCCTGCTGGCATCCCTGGGCAAGGAAGGGTGGCTGGGGGAGCAGGTCCCCAAAGATCACCAGAGCAGCCTTCTGTGTGCTCTACAGGATGTATGAATATTATACCTTGAGTTTTCCCTTCCTTTTCAGCAGGAGAACCATGTATGTAAGTGGTGATGGACAGAAGAAACCCGTCCCTACAAGAGTGCCTATACCAGTATAACCACATAACCACTGCTTGCTACCTGCTAACCTAGAGGAGATGGGCTCCTCCGAACCAGATTTCCAGCCCAGGAGGAGAATGTGAGCATGGCAATAACCTCTACATCTTTTAATCATATTTAATCATCTTTCAGAACAATTGGTCGCAGTTTCCCAAGGTGTAGTAATAGGAGTGCCTGGACCTGCCCAGGCATTGGTGGTGAGATGGTGGCAGGATAATGAAGTTTGGGGGTGTGGTGTCAGTGTTGCCTCATCATCAGACTGTGTTGTGTTTTTCTCCTTTCTTCAAGACTTTGCCAATCCCTGTTACAGTGCTCAGCACAGTTGTTAATCAGATTTTTTTAGAAGCAGGATGAAGCTGGCAAGCTGTTGCCCTCATGAAACAGTGTGGGTGAAGTGTTGGCTTTATGGGAGAAGAACTCGAGACTTGTTTAATTTTAATCTCCGATGACAGACAGGGGAGCCCAATATTAGTTGCTTCTCTGCAAGACACTCTTTAGTCAAGAGCAATTCTTCAGCTTTCTTTGGCCTCCTCTAATTGACAAGCTGTAAATAAGGTGTCATCTCAGCTTGCTGTTCCATAGCAGAAGCTATCACTGTACTTAAAAACATATACAGAATGAGTTGTGATAACTGCTACTACTGCATCAATAGCTGATAAACCAATAAATTAAAGTAACGGTGCATAAAATGATGCATTCTGATAGACTTAAGGCAATATAAAATAATTGGAGACTTTATTGCTATTTCCATTTTTAATAGGGTACTATAGCTGTACATTCTTGCAACAGGGCTAGAAAGGTAAATTAATCTTTATGCATCATCATCAAGCAGTGTAAACATGGCCAGACTTAATTATGATATAATAGATTGTTAAGTGCCTGCCCCACAGAGGTGTGATTGCTCTCAGGCAAGTGATTATGGCAGAGATGACTATCAGACAAGGTCTTCTTTAAAAGGCTGGTGTTAGCTTTTCCCTGCCTCAGACAATAAATCCAACAGGAAAGCTGTGCCAGAGCTTTCCCCGGTCCCAGCTGCAGCCAAACTGCATTCGAGGGGCAAACGCGGATTTACGATGGAGCATTAATGGAACACAGCCTGAGATTGCAGCTCCTCACCGGTAAAAGCTCTTGTTCCTCTGCAAAAGCATGATGGGAGTCATTGAAACTGCAGGCTGGGAGCAGGACAGAGGTGCTGCCCCCTCCTCAGCTCATCTCCACGCACCCTGTCCTGCTGGGCTGGGGTCCCACAGGGAGGAAAAGTTATGGAGAGGGTGGCTGGGCTGAAGGATTTGTCTGAAAAAAAGCACAAAATCTTACCTGACTTATTGTCTTTCAGAAGTTCTGGCAAGTGAAGGTTGGAAATGCAACACCACGTGTCTCTTCCACTCTGTCCCCAGTATTATTTTCTGTCATTAGCAGCTCGGCTCCCGACACAGAGCTGAGGTTCTGTGAACCCGTCGCCTCTCTTTCCGTGACAGAAGTTTAATTTATACTTCCATATGTAAGTATATATTTATACTTACCAGACATACTTGTTTCTTTAATGGGCTATGTTCAGTAACAGAACACAAAGATATAATTTATGTTTCAAATGTAACTGCAAAACATAAGTCAGAAATTTCACATTACTGTTTTTTTTTTTCTTTGCAAGAAATTATTGCAGACAATTCTGAGAGGAGAAAGCCATTTACTGAATAGTGTCCATCAGTCTAGATTTGATGTCTGTACAGTGTGGGCAGCTGAAAATTCAGGCCAGATATTATCTTTTAGTTTCAGGCAAATTTGTAGCTATATCTACTTTAAAACTCAGGCTGTGGTGTATGTGTTGTGTTTTGGCATCATGATGCAGACAGGGGTAGGAATTGGTCATGTGTGGAGTGACAGGTCTTGTTCACACTGTCAAATCCTGAAAGGTGCCTTAATAACTGGAAATCAAACAGCAGCATGAGCTTGAATTCCTTGATTACTGTAAGCCACTTTTTGGAGTTCAACATCCTTGTGTTTATTTCCTGATAATTGTGCCAAGAGTTGTTGTGCTGCTAAATTGCCTCAAGAATTAGGATGTGCTTGTGAGAGCAGTGGAGTCCCCTGCCAGCACACCTCTCCAGAGCACAAAACATCTCTCATTATGGAGATTATCATAGGGTGGAAGTGGGGAAAGAGAGAAGAGAGAGAGGGGAAAAGCATCATTTCAGAGCTATGGCAATGGTCCGCTCCAGATCACCAAAGAGGCTGCTCGGACCCATCCTGATAATTAGAATAAAAAAAAGCAGAGATGACACAAAATGCAAAGATCCCAAATTTATTTTGGTCACTAGGATGCAGAAGGGTTCTCTATGCTTAAATTTCTATCTTAATTATTTAATTATCTTTTTAATTCCCTCTTCTGCCCATTTATTACCCTGCTTTGCTCACTGCTTGCACCACCTAGACCCAAACGGGTTTAATCCACTTACATCCCGAAGTCAGACTGCATCCTCGCATCTCACTTTTGCATTTTCACTCTTTGGTAATAGCTTTTACTAGCAGCCCAGCTTAAATTCTTAATTTTGCCTAATTCCTCTAAATGCACAACGATTCTTCAACTGGAAAGGAAAGGAGAGTCGCTCTGAATGATCCATATGTTGAAGTACTGTATTTTCATCGTTTAAATGATAAACTTCCCATCAAATATCCACGAATGTACATTCATGACTCCCATCCAATGATCTATTGGCCAGAGGCACATACATTGTTTTAATTTATTTTAGAGTAAAGGTGCTTTCCTGCCGAGTTTGAATAAGCTTGCGATGCACCAAACAGATGTTCAATAAAAGAGAGACTTTACTGAATATGACATATAAACACAGGGAAAGAGGATGAAGGAAGGAAAATTACAGGATGTATGGATTCCTGGTTCATCAAACAACAGGCCACAGTTTTCACTGGGGCCCTTTTATGGATGGAGCAGTAATGAAACAGAAGGACCAGGGACATCTTGGGAGAAGACAACATCTATGTGTAGCTTATGGCAGAATTAACTTCCATGAACTCGCTGTGATGGTGCAGCTTCTCCATCAGCAGCTCCACGGCTTCAGTGGTCACTGAACTGCTCCATCTTGTAAAAATAGCTAGAAAAAAATTTTTAAAAAATTCAGTTGTGTGATCTGGGAGGATTAAAGGGTCTGGAGGTGGGCACACGAGGCTTTCTTCCCACTGTATAAAATACCCAGCTTTCTCTAGCCAGGGAAAAGCGTTTCTTACAACGCCCAAGCCTTGTGTCTCCCCAGGCTGTTCGTGGTTGGAGAGAGGTGCTGTTGGAGGAGGCAGCCAGGAGAGCGCAGCCAGCCCGATTCATCAGGAGATCAAAGCGGGAATGCCGCCTTTGAGATAAAGATGTCTGTGCTTTGAAAGGTTTCTCCTTTGTGCAGGAGTGTTGCAGCAGGATGTCCACCCACCAGGGAATGTCTCTGGGTGGGAGACCTCCCCCTAAGAGGAGAAAAGTACCTGCTCTGCCTGCTCAGGTGAGTTTAATCTTGGGGGAGAAATCTGATTTTTGGGGTGTTTCCTCTGAGTGAGACTTTGTGCTTGACCATCTCCAGACCCACCCAGGCTTCATGGCCAGACATGAGCAGCACAGCTACATCAGCAATGTGCCTCTATCTTCTTGATTGATAATTAGGCTCAAAGATGCCTCATTTAAAAACTGGAAACCCCTCTGAAAACCTCTGGATTTGCAAGTGCCCATGGATGTGAATCCCACACTGGTTTGCTAGGGGAGGTTTATTGTCAGTTTAAGCCTAGCAGTTGGCCAGGCTTGCCCAGAGGCAGCTCATAAACAGTTTTGTCTCACATCAAAGTGGTGAAATCTTTAAGTATTTAAATATTCTTGTGGGCATTTTGTTAAATTTTGATGATGGGCTCCTGCAGATGGGGCCATCAGCGTTCTCCATCTGCTGGACCTGGTACTTCCAAAACTCAATCCTGACAGGAGTGATGCTGTCCTGGCATGCTGTGTGAGACACCCTGCATGAACATCATGAAGGTGCTGAGGCTTCCCAGAGGAGAGCAGAGTCACTTTTGTGCTGAAGACTAGAAAGATTGGATGTTCATTCTTCATTTGGGTTTGCATGCAAACCTGCTTCAGTTTTACAGTTGGTGAAGGCAAAATAACCTGGAAACCCACCATATCACCATCCCCATCGGCCTCACCAAGAGCCTGGAAGGGCTCCTGCACTGAAGGCATCCTGACTCGCAGATGCTGGTTGTCAAGGTGTCAGAAGAGCACAGAGATTTTCACAGTATAATGGACAGGAGACAAAAGGTAGAAAAGCTTTTAATTTTTTCTGTCATTGAATTGTATATTCAAACTGGGGTCAGTGCTCTCCAACACCAGTGCTGTGGTTGTTCTGGAAATATCTGACTGCTTCAGGCTCAGGTGATTTTCTTCCCTGGGGCTGTGCTTGGTGGTGGAGCTGGGTGTTACAGAATCCCAGACTGGTCAGGGTTGGAAAGGACCCCAAGGACCATCAAGCTCCAGGCCTGGAGCTAGACAAGGTCACCCAAGGCCCCATCCAACCTGGCCTTGAACACCTCCAGGGCTGGGGCATCCACCTCCTCTCTGGGCAGTCTGTTCCAGGACAGGAGCTCATTAGGGAACCAGGACAACAGCTTGTCTGGCTTGAATCAGCAGGGGTGGAGACTTTGGCATCCTGATTTCTATCTGCCTATTCCTTTACTTATTTATTTGTTAAAATTCACCATGTTTGGCCATAGGATTTCAAAACTCCTGGAGTTACCCAAATAAACCCTGTGTTAGCAGCATCACTAAGCCAAAAGGAAGAATATGACAAAATTTGTTAGTTTGTTTTTTTTTTTAATGTAGTCTTTTTAAGAGTGTCATTAGCATGCTTGAGCTAGAGAATATTTTTGCCAGTGTTTTAAGTGCTGAGATGAACGTTACCCCTCATTGAGTAGGAACAGCATGTAAATGGTGGGGGGATATTTTGGTGGGATCTGTAAGTGGCAAAGGGAGTCACATTTGGGAGCAGAAGATTTGAACAGAAAATTGTAATGATGAAGCCAATCAAGCTCATTAAAGCTGTTATTTTAATTCCATCTTACATGACTGAGTGTATTTAAAACAGCTGAGGCAGAGGGACCTCTAGTCTGTATGTGAATGAAGCCTTTTAATTCTGAAAGGGAAAAAGTAACTCAGCACTTCCCCAGCTCATCACTGAGACTGCTGAAGCTTTGCTGCTGCTTCTTCCTCCCGAAGGTCAGGCTCCAGTCCAGAGTAAAAACATCATTATCAATAGTTATTGAAGGTAAATCCCAGCATGTGTTATTCAGGCAGGCACTTGCATTGGCAAATTTTCTTTCAGCAGATTCTCAGCTCTGCTTAACTCTCCTACATTCCCCTTTTTACAGCAGTAACCTCCTCTATACAACTTTTAAAGTGGTTATTTTCATTTTGACATGAGCAAAACAATGATCAAATACTGAGTGCCTGGACCTCTGAGGTTCCCAGCCACAGGAGCAAAAACCCAGATCCATAGCCGCTGAAAAAGAAAAGTCTTCTCTTCTGAGCAAGTCCTAAATGTATTTTCAGCAAGGGAAAGACCAATCTCGGGCACAGCACTGCTGCACGTGCAGAAATCAGGCCCTGAAGGGTTCTTACCCCAAAGAGCTGTGGGGGTGTGGGACAGGCTGCCCAGGGAGGGGGTGGAGTCCCCACCCCTGGGTGTATTGAACAGATGGGGAGATGAGGTGCTCAGGGAGATGGTTTAGGAGAGGACAGGGATGGTTGGACTCGAGGATCTTAAAGGTCTTTTCCAACCTTGTCACTCTGTGATTCCTACTCCAGGGAGGAAGCCAAATGTGATACTGAAGTTTGAAACCACTGGAGCCTGGGCAATATTTTTAACAAAGCAAATTGACAGTTTTAATAATTCCCAGATCCCAAACACATATGAAACGAGCCCTTGATGAGAAAGGTCTGATTACAAATAACCTGAAGAGAGATGAAAGTTCGCTTTTAATATCTGTTTTTTTAAGTCTGCTTTAGACTTTCAAGAGGCTTCAAAAGAAGGCAAAGACTAGAAAAGAGTTTGATTTAATACTGTTAGATGTGTGAAATAAAATGCTGGACAATGAGAGATGTAAAACAAGCAACAAGTGCAAATGACTTAAATCAAATTAAAGAGCTAATTGAAAATAATGGAATTAAAACCTTTTTTGGGTTGTTTTTATTCATCTGTTTTTCATCACTGTTTGCAACAGCATTTTTTTTTTTTTAATCTTTTTTGCTTTGAAGAACAAGCATTCTCCACCATAAAAGACAATGATTTTAATCAGTATCTGAAATGTCATTCTGTGGGGATGTAGATGGTAAATGCCAGTTGGGAAGAGAAGCAGCATCAGCCAGCAGGACAGCAGAGCTCTATGGCCTTTGTCTAGAGAGCTTCCCGACACAACGTCCCGCTACCGAGTTACTTCATCTCCCATCACAGTGGTCCTCAGGAACACGTTTTTTCCTTTTGTTCTCTGTACTAGAGGAAATAGTGGTTTTCTCTGTGGTAGCATCCACACTTCAACCTCTGCCTCCAGTGAGAAACCATGAGGTAAGGACAAACTCAAGCCTGCTTGTTTGGCGTGGGAGAGCCAGATTCTCACCAGGAACACGGCTATCCATACAGCTCTTCGCTGTCCCACCTCCCTTGCCCTCTCCATGCCATTGCCCTGTCAAGGTTGACATGTCCTTGCTCTTCTCTCTCCCCTCCCAAGCTCCAGTTGGTTTTGGGCTCCAGGGCAGAAGCGGCTCAGCAAAGATACATTTACCCAAAGAGTCTACAAAGGACAAGATTCTGCAGAGCTTAGAGTTGAGCAGCACATGGGCACAGGGTGCATCAGCCATTACCCACAGCCCACAAGTCAACCTGGACCCACCAACCTGTTGGAGACCTTTGTACAGAAAACCTCACTGCAAATCCCAGTCATCACTGTTAGAAAGTTTCCTCTTTTCTTTTTTTATCTTTTTTTTTTTAATGGAAGCCCACAGAATTAACATCCCCATGGGCATCAGAGCGAGGTTGCATGATGGGTTCAGCTGCCCCGTGGGGCTTCAGGGCTTGTTTGTGTTTTACTCCAGCTCTGCTGCCTTTCTCATGGGCTGCTTCACTTCACATCATCAGGAGGATGCAGGGAAAAGCCAGTGGAAAAAAAAACATGAGGACAATTCCCCTCCTTGTGGGAACTGTATTTTCTAAATGAAATTATTTCCCCTGTGTGCTGCTACGCTGCCTCTTCATTAGAGGAAGAGGAGACGCGTGTGCCCGACGCCGAGGGCTCACGCTATGCGAAGACCACATTAAAAAAAATCATTTCTGGGACTATGAACCAAACCATCACTGCTCCTTAAGTTCAGTGAAATATCCAATCAGTCTCAGTGGGGTTTTGCAGGAAAAGGAATTATCTAAAAGGGTAAAAAAAAATATAGAAAAAAAAGGAAAAAATAAAAAAGGGGGAAGAGAGAGAAAACCCACCAACCCCAGTGCATTCCCATAATGAAGGGTCTAAAAATGCCCCACTCATTGATGCAAAATTACAGTTATTGTTTATCCTCCTTCTACTTCACACAGCTTTATACAATGCACACGCCGAAAAATGCAAGCAAACAACCGACACATTAGTTAAGAGACCTTCCATTTTACTTTGGCACTTCACGATAATGGAATTTAATTGTGGAAAAAGCTGAATAATTTTAGCTGAATGTCATTTGGTTCATTCAAACTGGGAATCAGGGACATTTTTAACAAAGGTTTTCAAACTTCTTTTGAAATCAGGAAGCTGCTGTGCACAGATAAGGAGAGAGGTTTGAGGATTCTCTATCAGAAATTTCAAGGTTTTTTCCATCTGCTTTTTCACATTAACTGGTAATTATCCAGAAAGGCACATAATAGTGCAGAAATGACAGAAGCTGACAAAGGTTTTCCTAAGATATGTAAATTGTCAGTGATAGGCAAGGTGCAACAGAAAGGCTTTCTACAGCACAATTATTTATGCCAGTTTCATTTGCTTTTAGGTAGCACTGATGGCATACGGCAGCGCCGCGCTTATCACAGGCGCCGCACACTCCCTTCGCCACCAGCGCGCCGGAGCGATGGCGGAGCCCGGGCGGGAAGGTTGGTGGTCTCCTCTGACTCCGTCGGCGCGCGCCTGTGTGTGCACAGATACTGCTGAGGGCTCTCTTGGTCGTTAGAACAGTCCCCTTCGATTCTCACAGTGCATAAATAAGCAAATTGGAGGGGCCCTCCCCACTGAAGCGGCTTCTACATGGAATCATAGACTGATTAGGGTTAGAATCAACTCCCAGAGGTCATCCAGTCCAACCCCCCTGCAAGAAGCAGGGACACCCCCAACTAGA
>VXBZ01002181.1:46055-78725 GCA_013399135.1 Heliornis fulica | reverse complement strand
GATGTACACAGAAAAAAGGAACCAAGATTGCATTTGAAAGTCAATGGGCTCCTCTACGAGCTCTAAGGACCTTGTCTCCCATCTCCAACTTTGTTTTCTCAAATCCTAAGGCTAAAGATCAAGCCCGTGTAAGGGGTTTTGGGGTGGAGGGAAAAGATTGGACCCACCGGAGCCGGCAGGTCTGCAGGCTGCTGCCCGACGGGGTCTGTCCCTGCAGGGAGGAGCCGGGGGCTGAGGGGGCTGATCGCTTTCTTTATCTCTTTAATCTGTTTTTTTAAGAAGGATTTTTTTGTGTGCTTTCATGCCATAAAGAACAATCAAAACCTTTGAAGAGCTGTTTTACTTGGTCGGTGCTTACCTCCATAGGGGGGAGCAGGGTCGGAGGCTTTGGCTGCGATGCCACGGCTGCTTTACGAGGGGCTGCAGCCCAAAGACGGCTCCTGCACACGTGTCCCCTTGTGTGTCCCCTCCTGTAACCTCACACGACTCCTTCCTCCAGCTGCTTTTCTCCGTTCAGCCCCGGTGGTGCTGGAGGGACAAAAAGCAGCTGATTCTGGGCTATGGCAGCGCTGCAGGACAATGAGCCACCCTGACCCTCTCCTTTGCCTCTGGGCTCCTCTTCATCGCTGCAAGTTTGGGCTCAGCAGTCACACCAATATAATTCAGACATACCTTTATGGTTATTATTAATATTATTAAATAGAAGATGATTTATTAATAATTGCAAAGGGTAGGAATCCCCAGAAGAGACCCCATCTCAGCCCCAGGGCACAGGTGGGGGACTTCAGCCCAAGCACGGCTGGAAATGGATTTTAGGACTGTGCAGTTGAGTTAAATCGGGTGTCTGGACCAGCAGAGCACTTCTGCTACTGCTACAGAGCATTTAGGATATTAAAAAATTGCCTGAGTGCAACGAGTATCATTAAACATTCTGGGTTTGCTTTTCTAAAAGTAGAGTTTGAATTAGCTCAGCACCTCCTGGGCCTGAGAACAGGGTCTGTGCACAGCGGAGGTAAGCACGTGGTGGGATTCTCATGCACAGACATCACGTTGGAGCAGGGAAAAGGCCTTTGAAAAGGCACTGAGGCACCTGGGGACCAAAACCTCTTTTGCTGGGTGAGGCACTGAGGCTGGTGCAAGTCCTGGGCAAAGTTTCTCAGTCCCAAACTACCAGAAAAAGCTGGGGAAAAAAAAACAGAGGACCATCTGTCTGAGTGTGCTGCCAGCCTGGAGCCTGCTGTCCCCATCACCCAGTGCCACCCATCGGCTCAGAGAGGCAGGAGGAACCCCCAACAGGACTCACACAAGCAGTTGTACTTACCCAGCAGAGAGCTTAAGTGCCAATCATTAAATAATTGTGGCAAAATACAAAAAATTGTGCATTTCTTGGTCATTAAAGGATGGAGGGGGAAAAGCAGTATAATGCCTTAAAATACCATATTTTGACTGACCAAAACCTTCCAGCTTCTGTCATGCTAGAGCTCCCCAACATCACACCCAGTGTTTTGGGGTGGGAATCAGCAGGCAAATGCAGGGTCCAAATACACAGAATTGGCTTGGATGCATTGCCTGGATCAGCTGGCTTATTTTTTTTCTGCAGCTTCTTGTTAGGATTTGAAAGAAAAAAAATAATAGAAAAAATAAAATTAAACATATTTCAGAGTAATTGAACTGTGCTCACATTAACTCACACTAAAATTATTTTTAATTAAATGACCTTCCCCTGTTTGTAGCTGGAAGGTACTTATGTGAGATAAAAACTCCATTCTAATAACGCTGAGACTCACTACCACTTAATTAGCATCACAACTCAAGGCAGACAGAGCAGGAAAGCAAGCAGGGTGGTGGGCTTGTGCTGCTGCTGGGTGGGATTTTGGGGAGAGATGCCCCCTCCTGCAGCAGCCTTCATCCCAGAGCCCACCCAGCGCCGCGAGGCACGCCGGGACTGGAAATCACACCTAGGACTTGACACAGTTTGTGGCAAAAAGCAATTATAATTAACATTATATTAAATATTAAGTCAAGATCATAAAATGTTGATTGGTACTGATTAGCTGTATAATCCATAATTAGAAATCACTGCACCCTTCACCAGGTACTGTAGTGCTTCGCTTACGATGTCACTGCTAAATTGAGTGATTCAGCTTTTGCCCTGGGTTTTACTTCTGCATCTCATTTAGGTCAGAACCACATTCAGGGGAGAAAAGAAAAAAAAAAAAAAAAAAAAAAGAGAAGGCACAGACCTGTTCCCACTGAGGCTGTTCCCAAACTTTCCACCCTGAAGATACCTCCACATCACTTCCATGCCTGCGAGAAGATGATGACCAGGTTCTCCTTGGCCAGCCTAGTGCTTGCTGTGTGTGTAGGACATAAGATGAAAGCTCTTTGTGTATTTACCCTCAGAAGATGGTTACTGCAAAAGGTAGAGCTGAGGCTGTATGTGTCTTCCTGGTTGCTCTCAAGCCAAGGCAGATAAACCATCATTAGGAAGCTCCAAGATTCTGCTTTATTGCTAGCATGAACTGAGAGGGCACCAACACCTCATCAAGGACACCAGGAGAAGACTCTTTAGTCTGATCAGATTATGGATGGAAACACCAACCCCTTGGTAGGACCATTTGGAGAGGATGGTGGCACTGGGTTGGCCTGATGGCAAGTTATTCCAGGCATTTAGCATGGCTGGATGCAGCATCCCAACCTCCCCGAACAAGCCTTCCCCACTTCTATGGAGCCATTTATCGTGCATATCCATCTGTAATGGGTAATGTTGTCACTGCACACTAGCAAGCGTTCAAATTCTGTTCAAGTGTAAACCAAACTCCACTACCCATAAGGTTTTATGACTTTGCTACTGTTTTTTTATAGTGATCACCTATCACTAGGGGGTGACACCCTTCTAAGGTTCTTTAGAAGGGCTGGACACCCTTCTAAACTTTTCCATAGCATTTCTGGATGAACAACCCATAAAATTCAGGAGATGATAGATAAAATCCCAAACCCATGGCACCCTGACCATCAGGAGGAAACCAGCTGTACCTCTCACAGCGCTGCCGGCGAGCTGGTCCGGAGGAATCTTTACAGGTGAAGTCCAGCACGGAGCAAACCCGGGGCTAGAAAAGGAAAACACACTCCAATAATTATTATTTTTTCCTAAGGGCACTCTTTGGAGTCATATGGCATAAATCTTTTTATTCCTTCTGGAACCAGAATGCATGCTGTCGTCTTTTGCACCCATTAATATCGCTGGGAGTGAGGATGAGGTGCTGGGCAGAGCCCCAGGCTCTCAATCTATTAAATCAATGCAGGTGTGATGCTCCACTGCTTTTCTCTCACCGAGGGTTTGGCCTAAAAGGGAGAGTACACCATGTTACAGAGGACACTTGGGAGAACAGGAATGCCATGCTCTGGGTCCTCGTTTCCCAATGATGGGCACCGTGGGATGCAGCTCTGGACCAGGTCAGGAGACCACCTCACTGCAGGATGCCTGACAACTTGTTCTTGCATCCTTTTAACTATGCTTATAATTGAATTAATGGTTATATTTTTGTTTAAATGATGGCTTTAAGCTTTCCTCCTTCTTTTAAGAGCTGCTTTGGGTCAGTCCGGGGAAACATGGCTGAGGTATCTCCTTCCAGTGAGTTCCTTGGGCAGTCATGACCTGGACAGATCTTCACCTGTCCCACTACAAAGCACCCAGCAAAAACGGGGTCACTCCTTCCCCTGAAACACCTGAAATAAACCTGAAATAAAACCCCAACCAAACAACAGAAGAGAGGAACCAGCCTCATGTGTGCTTCACTGAAATGTTCCTAGTGCAGGCATTACCCCTAAGCAAGCAGCTGCTGAGAAGCTTTCCAAGCCACAACTACCCCCAGCAAGGCATTCCTACTCTTTCAGCATTTCATTAGCAAAAAAATAATTAAAACCAAAAGAGAGGGAAAAAATAAGTGTAAAAGATGCAGATTTTCTTCCCTTCATGCCACCTTTTGGTGGGCAGCATTGTGTGCAGGCAGCTGCCAGGCTGCTGGACACAGGGGGGCTGCATTCTGCTATCAAACTGTGTTTGCATCCACTTGACAGCCCACACCTCCCACCTGTGATGTACCACAACCCCATCCCCACAGCAGACAGCCTGTTGGCTGGTGTCTTACTAAAATTTGTCCTCAGAACCAATGCATTAACTCAGAGAAGTGGTACTGGAATGAAAACCAGGAGTCACTGCCCACCCTGGAGCCAAACACTGCTCGAGGGAAGGGAAAAAAACCCACAAACCTCTCCAAAATGCCTGCAAAGGGTTGGTCTCTCCAGTCCCTTCTTAAGCACTGAAGAGATTTTCATTTAAAAATATCTACTTAAAGGCAGGTTTAACCTCAAAACAGCATTTTTCAGTTTTAAAAAAAATAAAAATATCCCCTTCAAAAATATCTCAAGATATTTCTCCTTCAATTTTTCTTTTTCCAATTAAATTCATTTAAAATGAGTGAAAAACGTTTCATGCCCCAAGATCCTGAAACCTCCAGTGTCAGCTGAAACCAGCTCTTGTGCTCTCAGCCTCAGCCCTCGCTGCAGGCACCTCTGCTTTGAAGCCTTTGAAGTGTCTGTGGCAGAGGCAGAGGCTCTCTGCAGAGAAAACCCATCATTTTATATACATTTAATGTGCAAAGTGTGAGCACACACGTGTCTGCCTTAGCACACCATGGCCTTTCCCAATGCATCTGGAAAGACCTTAGAGGACTTCTTGACATACAGAATGACATGGCAAGAAAAGCCACTGTCCACCTCGCTTGGAGCATCCATAAGGAGCATTTTGCCCAAGCCCAGGCCAGCATCATACTGAAGATCTGACCAAAGGCACCTGCTGACCTTCAGAGAGCCAAGAAATCATGAGAACACCGGGGCCAAAGCAGTGGTGAGTGCACCTCCCAGCTGGGAGCTGGGAAGGAACTGGCATTGCTGCCCTGCCACGATTCTGGGGATGTGATGTAAGAGCAAAGCAATAAACTTAATTAATGGTTGGGGTTTGGAGCTAATTATTTGACTCATGAGGTAAAGACCTTGATTCTGGAAATGATGTGCATGGTTTGAGAAGCGGCGTCTCCACCTACATAAGAAACCATCCAAGACATTCATTGGATGTTTAATTTGTTAAATTCCCCCCAGTTTTGGCAGGGACAGACTCAGAGCCGGTGCCCCTGTTTCAGCAGGAGCTTCATTTACTCCCCATGCACTAACGAGGAGGCTTAATGAGCAATGAAATCTTAAGCAGCCAGTTCAAGCCAGGTTATCAGAGCAGCGTGGCTGCACGGTCTGGTGAGCAGCTTCTCCCATGGACTGGTTGGGTGGGTTGGTTTTTAAATAGAGGTATCTAAAGGGGAAAAACATCCACGTTCTCCAAAAACATTTCTGAGGACACATAATATGTTTTGCCAGGGTGATGTCCCTATTCCAGGCACAGTTCTCTCTCCTCAGCATTCGTTGCTCTTTTAACATAACCACACAGGGAAAGAGGAAAAAACATAATTAACCCTGTGTTTTTCACACAATTGCCCTTTGTTCTAATTTATTTTGATTTTTTTTTTTTTTGGTAGCTTTTATGAAGCCATCATTATTCTAGTCAGCAGAGGTCAGGTGAGACTTTTTTTTCTTCTTTCCAGACCCCAAAGCTCATGTGGTTTCAATCTACTCTTCCATAACCAAATGTTTAGTACCTACTGGTTGGGTTAATTAGAGTGCATTCTTTACAGCTCTCATAATCATCATTACTACACCATCAGGACAGTGGCTGTAGACTGGTTTTGCATTTGTTCTTTCTTTTTGACAGTAATCATTTACATACAGTGTTTAAACCACTGGTTCCTTCAGGTTCAGCCAAGGAAATGTCACACTCCAGAAGAGACGAGCATCACCTTGTCCTTATGACAATTCCAACCTAAGTGCAGCACAGCATCTTGGATATGCCTCTGAAATAAACGACTTTTTGGTTTGTTTTAGGGTTTTTTTTTAGGAGGAAAATATTCTTAGGGGGAAAAATAAAGAGGAAAGAGAGAAGATCACTGAATGTCCAGCATTGATTTAGACACAGGCTTTGCCAAGCATGGTGAAAAGGAGCCTTCCCAAACCACCCAGTGTATGGTTACTAGTATTGATATCAGGGCTCCCAGGAGAAAGAGTAGGGAATGAATTAGGAAACAAACACACTGCTGTAAATAAAGTTTTTTCCAATTCAGGTGGGTTGGGGGGTTTTGGGGGTATTTTATTTTTAGTAAGTGGGGGAGAAAAAAATCTGCTTTTAAATGTCAAGTACTTGAAAGGCTAAAAATAGATCACCGGAATAAATAAATTAACCCAGGAGACAGGGCTGATGCTCTGCAGGCATCAGGGATTAAATAAATTCCCTAAATTCAAAGTGGTAGTCCAGATAAGAGCTCTTTGTGCTGCAGCATGTACAGCTTATTGATTATAGGATTGAGGTGCTGTGCACTCTTGTAAAATGTACTCTGGTTGATATGACTTAATCCTGGGGTAATGTACAGCCCGCTGCATGGAGCATGGAGCTAGCTTACATTTTTCTTATTTATTTTAATTTTATTTGGGCCTTAATTTGCCTCACCACATCTGTGCCCTCTCAGGATGAGCCAGGAGAGGTGTTTCAGAAGGTGCTGACTCAGCAGGATGAGGGCTGGCCTGCCCAGCAGAAGCTTGAGGGACATGAGCCTTGGGAATCCACCTTGGTTATCTTCCACAGGGATGCAGATCCCGAGCACTTTTCCATTGTGTTGTGTGGGCTGGCCACAAGGATGAGTTACCAGGTGATGTAAAGAGCCTTGGGATCAGCTCAGGTGGAGAATCTTGCTCTGCAGAGCTCGGTATTTTCTTATGTGCATCCCCCAAGGCAGTGGAAGGGTGTCTAACCGAGGAGAAAACACTACCTGTCCACACAAGACTGAGTCTTCTGGGCAAAAAGAGAAGATACAAGTTTTAGTGAATCCCATTTGTCAGAGTAAACAGTCCTGGGTGGGCTTTTCTACACCAGGCTGGAATGAGCTCTAATTAAGTTCCAATTAACCTGTTTTCCATAGTAGAGGGTGCTTTCAATTGCTGGTCAGATGTCGAAATGCCAAAGTGACTTCACACTAGAGCATTTCTTTCCTCTGTTGGAAGCTCTCCTGGTGCTCAGCCCAACTCTCCTCTGCAGGTTGTGCTGAAGATCCAGCAGACCTCTCTAACATGGACTTTTACTGTAGAATTACCAAGAAAGTGAAAAAACCTCCAGATCTCTGGTGGTGTGAGAAAGTAGCCGGGCATGGCAGTGATGCTCTCACAGATGCTGGTCTCCTGGTCCACCCCTCCTCAAGGTTGCTGCTCATTACCCAGCACCTTCCCAGCATCAAAGTGTCCTAATTTTCTGAATCACCAGTTAAAAAGTTGGTCTGACCAGTGGGAAAAACATTTCTCATTAATTTTTTGTCTCCTTGGTATGATGGAACTGCAAGGACTTGGTTTTTGGGTAACCTCCCCACATCCCCATACCTCCCACAGGCTTGTCTCCCAATACCTTCCTTCTCCAAAACCAAGCCTCTAAATCTCAAGACACATAATGCTGCCTCCTGAGCATGATCCACAGGGCCTTTATTTTAACACCCAAGATTCATTAATATTTCCTGCAGAGCGTTCAGTAAGTAGCAAATAAAGCAGGAAGTGTCCCAGATGTTGGAGAGAAAAAATGGAATTATTCATTGCTTACTAACGTCAAATGCTAATGTGAGAAAAGCATCCTTGAAGAAATCCTTGACTAAAATTCATCAGTGATGTGAAATCACTGTTTTAATTATGCATTTTTGAATGTATTTATTAGTCCCGGTTCTGATCTGACTTACAGATGTTTAACAGCGATAAGGGTCTGCTGCCGTCTTCGGCATTACTCATGCTTCATGATGACAAAACTTGGAGCAGAATTAGGTCCTTGTCACCACTCTATATCCTTTCATCAAACTTCTTCACATTCAACAGATGAAAGGGATGGCAGTTTCCTCAGTTTCAAACCCCACCACTGAGTCCATTAGCATGGGGGGGTCTTTTTTTTTTTTTTGAAATTTCCTCCAGAAATGATGATTCTTATGAAAAATTTTGTCCACTGAAGAAACTTGAAAGCCAGGGACTCTTTAGTCCAAAAATGATGTGTTTGGTTCACACTTGTGCTGCCCACAGATGTTGTGTTTTAACAGAGAAGGTAATTAATTTAGTCATGCTGGTCTATAATCTCATTCGCTGTGTCCTTACTACTGGAGTATTCTCAATCCCAGAGGGTTTAAACAAGAAAAAAACCAACCCCAAAACCGTCACTCCAAAGTGATTCAAACTCATGTGTTTTTCAAAAGACTGATGGAGTTTTAAGCTATTGCTTGTTCTAGAGCTGATCCAGAACGAGCAGGTCCCTGGGGATGGTTTTCTCCCCAAGGCATGAATGCGTGATTAAGCTAAATGTATTCCATAAATGCCTTGATGACATTAAACTAAATTTTTTAAAGAACAGATGGAGAAAGTTAATAAATATTTCATTCCATAATATAAAACTCACTTCTATATTCACAACTTCAGGGATCCTCAGCTTCACAGATATCAATAAGTCTGATGGATTTCTCGCTGCATTCTCATTCTTCTGCCCCGGTGTCTCTTATGGGATCATCATTTCTGCATGCTTGGATTGTTTTATGGGATCAGTGAAAGGCAAGTGACTGTAAATCTTGACCTCTTCTGCTCCTGGATTATATACTTTTATTCTTTGTGACCATAAGTGTTCATCTCTACACCGAATAGATAATTAAATGACAAAAATTATTCAAAGGGAATTTATAGTGAGAAGTTATCGCTGGAAGAACTGATGGGGCATCAGCATAACCCAAGGAGTTATCATGAAAAAAAAACAGTTTAGAATGGCCAAATAAAACACTGAAATATCTGTGCATTTCTAAATACATGAAAAATCTGTTCACTGGGGGAAAAATAAAACAAACCATGATTTTTACCTGCATAAATTTCTGTTTCCATTCAAACAAAATTTCTATTAATGGAAAACACTGTGAATTTTGCTTAAGAACTGTAGACCAAGCCTGCTATTCATATAAAAGAAGTAATCTTTACATGTGGGAATTACAATTTCTCACTCCATGTATGCTGTGAATCTTGTAAAAGAATAATTAGAACTTGCTCCAAAAGGAAACGTTGGACTTGAATAACATTTTAGGCAGAGGATTAGCAAACATTCATATACTGCTTCCTAGAAGAGGTTTACATTACATTATTAATTAACTATACTGAGTCAATAGTGTGACATCAAGCTTGGGAGCTATATATTTAGCACAAGCTCGTGAGAACAGCGTGGATTTTGAGGAAGTTTGATTTAAGCAGGACCTGTCAGACAATGTACACCTGAGCAAGAATTCCAAAGTCTCTAAATGTCACAGAAATTGTCTCTCTGGAGCTGACTTTTTTGTCTCTGCAGAATGCAACAAGGTCCCACACCCAATCCCAGATCCACAGATGCCAGGAGTTGGAAGGGACCTCCAAAGAACACCCAGTGCAACCCCCTGCCAGAGCAGGGTCACCAGATTAAATCACACAGGAACGTGTCCAGATTGGTCTTGGATATATCCAGAGAAGGAGACTCCACCACCTCTCTGGGCAGCCTGGCCCAGGGCTCTGTCACTCTCACAGGGAAAAGGTTTTTCCTTACATTCATATGGAACCTCCTCTGCTCCAGCTTGGACACATTGCCCCTTGTCCTGTCACTGGCTATCACTGACAAGAGCCTGGCTCCATCCTCCTGACACTGACCCTTTACATATTTATAGACATTAATGAGGTCACCCCTCAGTCTCCTCTTCTCCAAGCTGAAGAGCCCCAGCTCCCTCAGCCTGTCCTCAGCAGGAAGATGTTCCACTCCCTCCAGCACCTTGGTGTCCCTGTGCTGGGCTCTTCCAAGGAGTTTTGTGTTCTTCTGGAACTGAGGGGCCCAGAACTGGACACATCACTCCAGGTGGGGTGTCACCAGGGCAGAGCAGAGGAGGAGAAGGACCTCTCTTGACCTACTGGCCACCCCCCTTCTAATCCACCCCAGGATGCCATTGGCCTTCTTGGCCACAAGGACACATTGCTGGCTCATGGTCACCCTGCTGTCCCCCAGGACCCCCAGGTCGCTCTCCCCTCCACTGCTCTCCAACAGGCCAGTCCCCAGTTATCACTCAGCTGGCTGACAAGGGTCTACTGTAACAAACAAAGCTAAAATATACTGGTGTCATTGTCCCCATTCCCTTTTCCCCCATTTCTGCCCATCTCTCAGGTTCTGGGTTGCGGATCTGCACAATACAAACCACCCAGAAACACGGTGCTGGAAAGAAATACCCATTAATTCCTGTTAGGTTTCATGCCACCAAAAAGGGTTTATTCACTTATTGGAAGTTAGGTCAGGTCCAGGTACATTTGTATCTGCAGAAATCAGGGCTTTTAAGGGGAAAAAAAAAAAGTTTCTCATGTTTCCCGACATCCCATTAAAATGGTTGTCCTTTGGTGTCAATTAAAGCCAGCTTAAAAAAAAATCATTAATTGCTTTTGAGAAAGAGACATTCTAGTGTACACCATCAGAGCCAGCTTTGATCACCTTTTACAAGAAACAAGGATGCTGAGAGCGCTGTAAAACTCCAGCTCCGCTGGACAGGGCTGCGGGGGCTCTGCCGCCACCGGGGAGCTGCTTCTCACAGCGACGGCTCCTCCTCGGGCTGTGGGGAGAACTGATGCAAAACCCATTGGCACATCTCCATTTCTCCACAGTGGGGGAGTGCTGAAGGTCAGCTGGGGCCGGTGGTGGGATGCTCAGTGCTCCATCCCCGCTCCCATCTAAAAGTGAGTGTAATCATGCACTATCCTGACAAGTCTAGCTACAAACCCAATCAAAACACGTGTCTGATTCATTACAAGGAGCATCACCCATCTACTCAAAGGCCTTCTCCAAATTTCTCTTACTCCAGTGACTTCATAATGTCTCTGCCAATCAGGTAGAAGAGGAGTCCAGAAAGTAAAACCAGGGGCACCCCGGCTGCGGCGAACATGAAGGACCACCCGTAATACACGTGCACGGGAACGTCGTCCATGCACTTCTCGCTTCTCTCCAGGAGGATGTACTTCTGGAAATCAGCAGCAAACTCCTTCCAGATCACAAAGAGAAAAACCAGCAGGAGAAATAAGCCTCCTGGAAAGAGAGATGGAGACGAGTCATGTGGGGAAACACAGAAATAAAACAGAGACAGGATCACAGCACATTCCCATCCTCTCCCGTTCTGCATCAAAGCTTAGTGGTGCAGAATGACTATCCATGATGTGGCTCTGCAGGTTTCCATGAAAGCCAAGGCCCCCCCTCACCATGGAAGACCCCCATGAGCTGCTCCTGCCCAGCCACCGGTGAAGCAGCATCTCCTGCTCCCACCGCCCGTGCTCCCGAGGTCTCCATCAGCCATGAAGAAACCACCACAAACACAACTGCTGCTCACAGTGGGGTCTGTGTGGGGCAAACACCACATTCCTGCCTGAAGGGTGGGTTGTTGTGGCTTTTTATTTCTAATCTGGCTGAGATGAGTGAGGAGGTGGGACTAGGGCTTTTTCCTTCTTTTTTTTTTCCTACCCTTCCAAGTAGTGCCAGATCCAATTTCCACCAGAAATGCAAAGATACAGGGATCATTCCTGCTGACAGGAAACATTATCCAGTACCAAAGCTGCTGCCCCAGCACCAGCATGAGCAGAGCCCACACATCTCCAGAGTGGTGACTGCATCTCATGGTCATTCCTCCTCACATCTTGAGTTACCCATCCCGACACCCAGATTTGCAACCAAGTGTTAAAACACGTGGTGAGGAGTATGGAGAATCCTATTTTGCAGAGAAATAGCAACCAGCAGGGTGGAAAAGGGGGCTGCTAAATAGCAGAATAATAAATCCAGTAATAAACAGCTTATACCATGAGGCCAGAAGGTTTTTTTATGGCACGACATGGGCAAGTGAGACCTACCGTGCCCTCCCCTGCAGCCAGATGGGAGCAGAGCTGAGGTCACCATAAGGCTGGTCAGCATCTTGCTCGGTGAGGGTCAGCTCTCCTTGGAGCCTCCCAAGCCTTGCAGGATGCTCTGACCCAAAGAGCAGATCCCCCATGAGAGCTGGAGATCTCCTGTTCCAGATTCATACCCGTCGAAGGTCAGCGTTCTCAGGGAGAGCTCGCTCACATCTGACAAGCACGAGGTGAACAGACCCCTCCTGGACCTGGCACAGCCCCCAGCCAAGTTGGGGGCCTCAGTGCCTTAATAGGAACCTCCTTTCCCCAAAACACAATGTGGTGGTGCTCAGAGGCAGCAGGTCTGGCTCCCTGGTGTGGAGGAGATGACAAAAACTAGAGTGGCCTCAATAGTGTTTACCGTGTCGCATTAAAGAGAGGTTTAGTGCTTCTAAAAGTCAACATATATTAAAACTAAATAGTGAGGTTGTGATGACAGATCTGAAAGCACTTCAGTACTGTCTGATCCTGCTCAGTCACAGCTAGATGCTTGCTATTTTTAAGTGGTGCTCATAACATATAGACACACACACAAACATGAAATAAAACCATCACAGGCTGTAATATTGTTACAGTAGAAGTGAATTCAAAATTAACTCAGTTGACAAGTTACCACACAGTTCTGTGGATGTGTTGTGGCTTCTGTAGAGTTTTCTTTTTCCCCTTGCAGTTTTTAAATTAAAGATAGTGTCTACTGTATTTAATTACTCCTCCTGGCAGCTTACACACCACAAAATCCAGCTCCTGCGCTAAGGGAGCAGGCGAAGCGCGACGTTGTTCTGCTTACTGGTGGTGGGTACTGACACCATGGTCAGAGGAAACATAGACTCATAGGATGTGTGGGGTTGGAATGGACCTTCAGAGCCCATCCAGTCCCAACCACTGCAGCAAGCAAGGACATCTATACCAGAGCAGGGTGCTCACTGCCCCATCCACCCTGACCTTGAACATCTCCAGGGATGGGGCCTTCACGACCTCTCTGGGCAACCTGGGCCAGTATCCCAGCACCCTCAGAGGGAAGAACTTTTAACTAATACCCAACCCAAATCTCCCCTTTTCTAGTTTAAAACCATCCACCCACCCTCCCTCGTCCCATCGCTCCACGCCTTCGGGAATGGTTCTTCCCAGCTTTCTTACAGGCACCTTCAGGGACTGGGAGGGGCTCTAAGGTCCCTCTGGAGCCTTCTCTTCTCCAGGCTGAACAAGCCCAACTCTCTCAGCCTGGCCTCACAGGAGGGATGCTCCAGCCCTCAGATTATCCTTGTGGCCTCCTCTGGCCCCACTCCAACAGGTCCATGTCCTTGTTGTGCTGAGGGCTCAGAGCTGGACACAGTATTGCAGGTGGGGTCTCCCCAGAGCAGAGCAGAGCAGAGGGGACAATCCCCTCTGTCCATCTGCTGGCCACACTCCTGGGGATGCAGCCCAGGATGCAGTTGGCCTTCTGGGCTGCAGATGCACATAGGTGGCCCATGTCCAGCTTTTCATCCACAAGTACCCCCAAATTCTTTTCCTCAGGGCTGCTCTCCAGCACACACATCTCCTAACCTAATTCAGATGCAGGACCCTACACTTGGCTTTGTTGAACCTCATGAGGTGCCCCTGGCCCTGTTTCCTCAGCCTGTCAGTGTTTACCTGTGTCTCTGCCCAGGATGGATGTAAAACCCAAACACTTTGTGTTTGTAGCCAGAAATGAGACTTACATCACCCCACGCTGTCACTCCGAGCCGTTCTCCCTGCCACGGAGAAGTCCTCGTGCTTGACTAAGAGGCAGGCTAGGAGTTAAACAGCAGCTGCTGCAGCATTTGCATGTTCATTGAGATTCTGATACCACTTGAAATTAAGTGCACAAATAAATATTTTACACTTAATATGATAGTTGTATGATTAAAAATACCAATTACTCTTCTATAAGAAAACGATTGCGTGTTTAAACAGTCACGTGCCCTTTACAAAATACAATATATTGATAAGAAGGCAATTAAGTCTTTATTACTGATGTAATTTAAAATTAAATTAATTAGATAGCAACTGAACCTTGAAAAGTGCTCTTTTAAAGATCAATTTCTATTTCATTAACTTATTATACCTACCATAAGAGACACAAATAAAAAGGGAGCCCCGGTGGGACAGAGGACACGGTACGGTCACGGAATTTGGAATTCTCCTGCTTCTCTTTAAATAAATTCTTGTGTTGAACTGTCACAGGACAATTGTCCCAGGACAATTCACCTGGCCTAAGCCTCATTTAGTGTAAAAATCAGATTAAACACCCCACTTCCCCAGTTCTTACTGAGGAGGGTGCAAGGAGGCCCCGTGAGCGGGTGACACCGTCCCCGAGCTCGCCGGGAGCGAGGGATGGGGGTACGGTCCCTCCCCTCACCCCAGGAGAAGCACCAGGTCGTGGCATGGAAGGATTTATTATTAAACAGGTACTGGAGGTGACGACATGATGGTGGCATCTAAATTAACAACGTTTTCACACTCTGGGAAAATGACAAGGAAATGTAAACTAAGCAGCCATCTTCCCTGGAATAATTACAGCCGCGTGGCGCTGCGTCCCTGGGATTTACACCCTCTCCTTGGTGAGAAAAGAAAATCTAAAGGGCAGGTTCAGGCAAAGAAGGACAGTGGGAAGGCAGAGAGGGAAACTCACTGGAAAATGCTCAGAAAAAGAATGTTGCTTGGAGCAATCACCAGCATTCATGAAACTGCCTGAAGTCTGTCATGCTTCAGACAATATTAGTCTCTTGGTAATGAGAGCATCAGGATGTTTCACTGCCCTATTAGCAAAGCTAATGTTTGGCATTTTTTGTTTCAAACTGCTGTTTCATTTTGGATCTTTCATCCTGGGAACGTGTCTCACCATCTCTTTTTGGGGGCTGCCAGTCCCATCCGCAGCAGAATGATATCATGTCCTGCCAGCCCCAAATGGTTTTTGATGTGGAGACAGAATTCTTCCATCCTTGGGCAGTAAAATGAAAAACCAAACCAAACCACTCTAGTTTTCCACCCAAGAAACTAGCCCAGCATCTGCATGCGTGCCAGAGACACGGGTTGTGCATTGGGTTTGGGTGAGGGACCAGACCAGACCATCCCCACACTCCTCTCAGCATCCCTGTGGCTTCTACCACCAGAAAATGAACCAAAGTGATCTCTTCCTTGCTCTCCCTTTCCCTCTTTGCCTCTGTTCATTAGGACACCACGGGAAAAAAATTAACTGCGAAACTCCGTCTCAATGCTAATGAGGTCAACGGCATCTTCTGGGGAGGGGCTAATTGCAAGCAAATTGAAGTGGGGTATTAAATCTTTCTCCTCCATACCCCACTAACTGTAGGACAATGAACCCAGTTGCTCCATCTCCCCCTCCCAGGAGAGGGACCTTCCTACTGCACCTTCCCTGTGAGTAAATTGGAGTCAGGCTTTCTTCTTCCTCTCACTTTATATCCTTGTGATACCTTTATAGCTGCTAATTGTAGGGACAGGTGAGTGAACTCAATCTTTATCTCTTGTCCTGTGGAAGCTGGTGAACTTTGGTGTAATCTGCTAATTACAAGGAAAATGAACTTTGACTCATTTGCCTTTCTCACTAGTTGCCTCGTAAGGATGTTAATAGCGAGGAAGGGGAGGAGTGACCTCAGCTGCATCTCCATAACTGTCAGCCTTTGCTGCACATAGGGAGCACGGGGCTGCTGAAACACTTGAGGTGGGAAGAGGAACCTGAGCACAAAATTCATCACTTCTGGTCAGAGGAGGGGTGATGAAACCCTTTCTTTTAATGCACTCGTCACTGAAGACCAGATTGGTCTGTGCACATGCTGTGCTCCTCTGGCAGGACCACGACACGTCTCCAAACACACAGGACAGCCTTTGTGCTGCCTCACCTCAGGCTGGTCATCCATGAGTGTGCTTGGGAGTGCACTGGCACCAGGAATACCTGTAGAGCCTTTCAGTGGCAAATGTTGCATCATGGCCATGATGTCATGACCTCAGCGTGGGCTGCCACTGGGGGGGCACAGAATGACACCCTGCAGTGTGATGGGTGTCCCATCTCGCCATCCAACTGCCAGACCACGTTCCCACTGTGCAAATTGCCAGCATTTTCACACTTCCTCAAGGAGACATCATTTCTGTGAGGGAGGTTAATTAACACTGACCTGCAGGCCATGATTAGAAGACAAGTCGCGCGTTCTCCTGCCCCGTCTCTCCACATCCCACTATCTGAAGGAAAGAGGCGGCTCGGGATCGAAGCTGTATTAAATCTATTGTTCCTGTTGCTTAGCAGGCTCAAGTTAAATATTTTTAGAAGGGATGGCAAGAAAATAACCATGGAAAGATGTATCCTGAACCCATCAGGAAGCCAGTGCCAGGAAGATACCTTCCCCCCTGCAAAGAAACCCCAGCTGAAACTAAGGAAACTTTACTAAATTAAAATTGCGATCTCCTCGCTATTGTTTAGATGGAAAATGTAGCAGGAATTATCTTCCAGATGAACTCATTCCTCCTAATGACAATTAATAACTGCTCAGATTGAAGCTGCTTTAATACAAACTTCAATTTAAACAGCAGCATCTTTGTCTAATGCCAAGAGGTTTATGTGATGCATAATCAACTCCTCTAAAAAGTGTCAAATTCTGTGCTCCAGCCTTTTAATCAAGATGTAGTCAAATAAGGTGCTAAAACAATGAAAAGAAATTAAATACAGTGATTCAGTATTACCTGAGACCCTTTTCTGGGTGATATTTTATCTGGCCAGTGTCACAAAATGATCAATCTCAGTTTTTCCATGGAAGTTGAGTGCTTTGAAGAAGTGGAACTTTGACTGAGGTAGCCAGAGTGTCACATGTGAGAGGGTTCAAATATTCACCCTGGTCTCCCAAGAAGAGATGTCTGACACTACTCAGTAGAAGGCATTGACACCTGATGGAGACCAGCAGCAAGACATCCACTATTCCCAAGTGAAATCTGCATCTCCAAAACCTCATGAAATTTACTTTTAGAAAAACTCAGCCCAACTAAGCACTTATTAAACCCTGTGAGAGACGAGCAGACAGGCCCAGGCTTGCTGCCCACACCTCGATAACCAACGACCTCGAGGTAAACTGGACAAAATGCACAGGGAATTGGCAGGTAGGGCCACATCGATTCCAGAACCTTCCAGGGATTTTTTAGACAAATACACAGATGTCATCTCAGCTTCATTTTAACAAGCAGCTTGGATGGCACCTCGGGGTTAATTGTTAGTACATCTGGAGGAGATGGGGATTGGGAGAGGAGCTATAAAATGGACAGGGAGCTAAATGACAGGGGAAAAGGCCGTGACAGGAGGGCATGGTGAGATTGGAAGGTGTTCAGGTGGAGTTCCACCAGGTCAGTGTTGGCACCTCTCTTGTTAAATATCTTCATGGATATTTTCAGCCCCAAAGAACTTGGGCACACTCAAAGCCCAAACTGGGAGTAAAGACACCGTGTGTGGTTCCTGCTGTAACTAAGCAGCGGGTTTCCCGAGCCGGGCCCGACATCCTTACGACGTCCTTCACTTGGCTCCACCGAGCTCCAGCCCTCACCGCTTCACTCACAAAAAAACCTTTTTTCTGAGCCAGCCTCACTGTCACAAATGGAGTATTCCCACCAGCTAAGCCTCAAATCCCGAGCAGGAAAAAGCCTGAGTGATAACCCTGTGGAACCATTTGTAACAGTAGTGGGAATAATGACTAAATGCCTATTTTTAATTCATTCTCCTGCTGTGCCACCACTTCATCCTTTCAGGTTTTATTAAGCCAGCCCTCCCATTTTTGCAACAGCAGCTCAGCCTTTCATCACTCAGTGGGTTTCCAGCGCTACCAGATGTTAACAACAGAGACAGGAGAGGCCCAAATGCACGGGCTGACTGGGGAACAGAGCGTAGCTGATTGCTGCCCAGGGTTAACACAGCGATGGACTTCACTAAAGTAAAAGGTTCTGCTCCTCTGGGTTGTGTAGAGAAGTAGGAAGGAAAAATAAAATGAGAGAGAAGTATTTTTTCCCAAACTCCAGCCTCCCTAGGACTAAGGGCTACCTTGCTAAAGCTTGGCTGAGCACAGAGGTTTTATTCCAGTGAGGGATAACGGGAAATCATTAGCTTGGAGCCAGCAAATCTCCCATCAGACCCACATTGTCCCCCCACCCCGTCATCCCCATNAAAATAAAATAAAAAAAGAATAAAGTCAGGGGAAAGGAGAGGAAAACCTCAGTACCTCAAGGGGGCCTACAAGGAAGATGGGGAGAGGCTGTTCAGTAGGGCCTGTTGTGACAGGACAAGGGGTGATGGTTTTAAAATAGAGGGAGGGAGATTTAGATTGGAGATTAGAAAAAAGTTCTTTGCTGTGAGAGTGGTGGAGCACTGGAACAGGTTGCCCAGGGAGGTGGTGGATGCCCCTGGATCCCTGGAGACGTTCAAGGCCAGGTTGGATGAGGCCCTGAGCAACCTGATCTAGTTGGGGGTATCCCTGCTTCTTGCAGGGGGGGTGGACTGGATGACCTCTGGGAGTCCCTTCCAACTCTAATCATTCTATGATTCTATGATTCCATGATCCCATGAATCTATGATTCTATGATTCTATGATTCTAAAAGCAGTTTCCCTCAGTCCATGAAGCGATGACCCGTGACGCCGCCCGCGTTCGGCGGCGCTGGAGCTCCGGCTCTGCTGCGGCATGAGCACAACGTGCCTGGAGGCAGAGCGAGATCGGGTTGAATGTCATGGCCTACATAATGGGATTGGAATGAGCACAAAGGGTCGGGAGGGTTTGCCAGGGAATTACACCACAAAAAGGGGGGTGAGAGGAAAGGACACCTTCAGCTGTGCCGGTGGGGGATGGAGGAGCTTGGCAAGGAAGGAAAGAAAATAGGAAAAATTTGGAGAGGTGGAATCAGACCACGTCTTTGTTCCATTTTAATTAACACTTACAGAAGGTGCCAGGTTCCTGGTTTAAAATAAAGGTGGTTTTTGTTAGCAGGATGGCAGGGAAAACTGGAGCTCATGATTCCCCCCATTAGTGGCCTTGTTTGACTCCAAGTAAAGCACAATGCAAAGCACAGCTGCCTCTTCATCCCCTGGACCAGGGGGGTTGCTGTGACTTCATATCACTGAGCCAGCCAGAGCCAAGCCCATCCCACCCCACCCCGCAGCGTGGGACGGAGCCCACCATCTCCCAGTAGCCAACTCTCACAGCCCACTAATATCAGTCTCCTGGTAGCCAAATCTCATCCAGCCACTGCCATAAACCTCAGCCATGGGTGGTGGTCCTCAGCCAGGCCCCCTCAGCTCCCCTGTTCCCCTGGTTTATCTCATCCCCCTGCACTGCCTGTTGTCTCTCAGAAGTGCCAGTTACGGAGATCTCAGCCGGGCACGAGCACGTGGGCAGCGCTGAAATGATTCACACTTGAAAGAAAAGCAAAACGATACAGAGAAGATGCCTTTCCCTCGTTTGAAACCCTTTTTCGAGGAGAGCCACTTAGGGAGAGATAAGGATCTGGAACTCTCCAAAACCACAGAATTCATTTTCATGTTTAACCTCCCGTCACCCGCTTCTCTGGGGGAGTCTAAGAGGATGCAGATAAGGCAGAATTATCTCTGGAGCAGGTAATAGCTGGAGGACCCCTCTTCTTGGGCAGCCTCCTGTTTTGTCATCATTTGCATATGAGGACGGACTGGAGTGAAATAAAACGAGCCTTGAGGACAGAGCAGCCTTAAGGACAGAAGTGCAGCTCTCGGCAGAGGTCTGAATGCTTTGCAGCAGGGTTGGTGCAGCACAGGCACCCAGCGCTGCCCGCTGTCCTAAACGTGGGTGCTGAGACATCCTCATCTCCCCGGGCATCACCACGGGGTGGGTGCTGGACCCCCCAGGCTAAACCCCCGGGGTGCAGCCCCTGCACCGAGCCCGTTCCCAGCACCCTCCGGTCCCACAGGGCATTGCTGAGAGGCAGCTGAAGAGGATTTCATAGCGAGGGCTGACAGGCAGGGACAGATGCTTCTCAGGCCCTTTATTTAGTAGGGATAAAACAGTGTGTTTATCAGCGAGATCATTCAGAAACCAGACTGTCACACCTGTCTCTCCTGAGCAGAAAAAATCCCATTGCTTAACCCATTCATCTCCAACGGGCTCCTCCTCCCACCATCGACAGGTCCCTCGTACCCACGCAGGGGTGCTGCACAGCACAGCCAAAGAAACAACCTGCTCTCCCTCACGTGCTCCCACTGACAATTTTTTTTTTTAATTAATTTCTCATAAAAAAAAATAAAATAAAATAAAAATAAAAAGGTACTGCTAAAGGCTAAGGAAAAGGTCAAGATGTTTGTTTGTGCAGTATGCCTGCCCCGGATCCCTGGAGGCAACGCGGAGTGATGCACACTATTTAAAGAAATCAATTCATTTCAAAAAAGATCATTGAATTAATTCTAGCTGCTGCCACCAATTTAGCAAATTAAAATTCCTAACAGCAGCTGATTCATTAAAGAACTCTGAAAATACAGAGAAACAAATAGAAAGGGAACCAGTTGAAAGGAGAGCTCTCCAACTGTGTCATTTTCAGTGTATTAAAAATAAGCCAGTCACTTACATGGATCTTCTAACAATTTGGTCTTTCACTGGTTTTCCAGCATGTGTTTAATTTCTCATGCATCAGGTCAAGCCTAGAGCTCTCCCAGGAAGCCAAGCTCTGGAAACAAGTTTACCATAAGCCTGCAGCCCAAGAGAAATTATTTTTCTCACTTGCTTACAGTGTCTGGAATTGGCCATGGGGCTGAAGCTCTTTGCCACCGAGCTCCTCTGAGCAAGCAGGAAGATGGGAGAAGGGAGAGGATGGATTTAGCATCCTTCCTTACAGGCACTGAGCACCCAGCCAGCTCATGGCCTGGCGTGGCTCTGGAGGAGAGAAGACGTAGGAGAACATCTCAACGTGCTCATGGATTGGGGCAGTCAACTAAGGAAGGTCATTTTGTAAAGGAGCTTTCCAAAAGTCTTGATCAATGACACACACATCACAAAACTCTGCCCAATCCCTTGGGAAAGGAGCTGCTGAGGGAGGGGAAACCCACCTGCTGTCGTGTCATAGGAAGGATGGGGGAAAGGTCCGAGAGCAATGGGCATGGGAAAGAGGTAGCCGTGCATGCAGAACTTGGGGTGTGCTTGGCTGGCTGAAAAAGAATGAGAAAAAAAAATTAAATAAATCCCTGTGTGGTTTTATTTCCTGCAGGATATACAGTGTGGAGTATTTAGGTGGCAACATGCTACTGGGCAAAGCCTCCAGAGCCCCCGGAGAAATCGGAAGGCTGGGGAGTAAAGGAGGATAGTAAATCCTGGTTAGAGAGAAAAAAGGGAGCAGAAAGAGAATGATGAGAGAGAGGAGAGATAACAGGACCTGGACAGTTCCAGGTCTTCTTCTCATCTTCTCATCTCACATCTTCTCATCTTCATAACCTGAGTCTGAGGTGGAGATAAATCATGAAAGATGGAGTGACCGAAATCAGTGCACATAATCCCACTGCTGTGCTCCTCTAGGAAAGGTGTCAGACCACCTGGAAGGGGCAAAGGTGTTTTGGGTACCAGAACCAGCTGCCTTGCAAGACCTCCAGTTTGTGAGCTGGCAAAGCACAATTAGAATGGAAGTGCCCCATCAATATTAATACCACCGAGCCTTATCATGATTAACAGTAATAGAATGAATGTTAAATGAATTAATTAATGGCTGGCCACTTATTTAAATATGTTCCCCAGCTCAAAGGAACACTTTATAATAGGTGGACATTAGTTCATGCTAAATTGACTATGGAATACCTATTGAATTAATTATTACATCCATGAGAGCAGCAAATTAATTTGCCATGATCAATCCTATTATAATAAATACCTAAAGAAGTAATACAAATTTGCCAGTTATCAGAAAGAGTCATTTTACTTCAGGTAACGTTACACTATGCCAAGTATTTCCATATAATGTAATTAGACAGCAAACTCTTGAGCCTCTTTTATCGAAACATTTCTCTGTGAAAAACCTGATGTCACTCAGCTGGGTGGTGGCAGTAACCAAGTGGTGTCTCCAAACACATCTTCCTGATGTCTGCAGCAGGAAAATAAATTATAATCTATCTTTTGACTAGTAGCAGGGGAGATAAAGAAGAAAGTGACTCCTCTGAGGAAATTGGGAAAATTAGAATTAATTTTTTCCCCTCCCCTGTTCTTTTCCTACAGTTTTTCAAGGCTGCTGTATGTGTGCTGCCCTTCATGACAGTCTTCCTCTTGGGATGGGCACGTGTGTCATGCATGGACCTATTCATGAGTTTGTGTATTTCCCATTGAGTTTTGCAACACAGAGGAGAGGTCAGTCTCTCTGACAATGTGCTGGGGGTTTTGGTTGAAAAGTTCATAAAAGCCAAGTGTTCCAGTATTTAAAAGGTGGCTGTAAATAAGAGAGACACTCTCTTTTACATGGCAAAGTTGAGGGGTGATGGATACAAGCTACTCCTGGGGACATTGCTACCAGACTCAAGAGAAGAACTTCTCACAAAGAGAACACTCGGCCACTGCAATAATCTGCCCAGGGAAGTGGTGGATTCCACAATACTGGACACTTTCAACATCTGGCTGGTCAGGGTGCTGGGCCAGCTTGTCTAGACTGGTTGGACCAGATGATCCTTGAGGTCCCTTCCAATCTGGTACTCTAGGATTCTGTGAAACAGGTTTCACCTTCTCCTTCAATTATTTTTTTTTAAGAGTGAATGTGGTTTTAGATTTACAATTTTTTTGCATCCATCTCTGTTTATTCATATGTGCAATTTCAGTGATCTTAGAAAGCAAAAGGGGCAAGATCTCACCCATTATTTATATATATATAAATACATACATTTATACTTACATATATACATAAAATAAAGATCTTGCATGCTTAAAAGCATAAACACATGAGGTTACAGCTCTGCATGGTGCCCACTGCTAGAGGTTCTGAGTACTCAGGGAGACCTCACACGTGTGTGTCCATCCAGACCCACGCTGGCATCCACAGGAGGTGGGCATGGTCAGCATGCCATGGCTGGAAATGCTGAGGGAGAAGCAGTGCTGATGGCCAGGGAAGGCATGGGATCGAGCTTTTTGGACTTTAGCTGAGCAGGGATGTCAAGAGTTGTGGGGGAAGGGCTACCCTTGCCAGTGGAAGCCACCACTCAAGTGCCATGTTAAATGGCATCAAGAGGTTCCTATGTTTCTGTGGACAACCCTCTGAAAGAAAAGGCTGAATTAAAAAAAAAAATGAGTCCAGAAAGCTGAGATGAGTTGGATTTCATTAGAGAGATGATGAACATTTAAAAGAATGAAATAGAGACAACCATCTCCTCATCCCTGAGAGCCCTTCTAACACTTGTGTGCAGTTCAAACCATGAGCAAACGCTGTGGATGTGGTGAGGTGGCATCATACTCACTGTACCAGAAGGTCCAGATGGTCTCAGAGTGGCCCTCGCCAAAGAACCAGCACCGCCAGAAGAAGCCCTCATGATGGAAAGTGAGGATCTCCCTCCTGACCTCTGTCGCTGTTTCAGCCTGCCGAGGGATGAAAACTCAAGCTGACACAGGGATGACCACGGTCAGGAGGTGGGAAATGTAAGCTTAACCCCAGGAGATATCCAGTGTTCCCAGGGATGCTCTTCCAATCGCCAGCCCAAAGGTTTCCTTCTTTCCCTCTCTCTCCTGAGGCCAGTGGAAGTTACACTAAACGTAGGCAAGATGCAGATTACCCTGCCCACACCAGTCTTCCCACAGGCCACGTGGACATTTTCCCCCTTTTTTGTGAATCTACTTCAACCCCCAGACCTGCCCTGCGATCCCAAGGTTTAGGTCTTTCCAGAAGGGAGGAAGTGGCAAAGTAGACTCACAAACTTATTCAAATGATACCCAAAATCGACTTTATCACATACAGCTTGGGGTAAAGGAGACACCCTTTACCCCAAGGGGACATGACTGCTACAAAACCTTATGGAGAACCTCCGTGCAGAGTGAACTCAAGAGAGGCGATGGGGCCTAACAGGGAGCTGCCAGGAGATGCTTCCCTCACCTCAAGGCTTTTAAGCACCGAGTTATAACCACTTCCAGAGCTCTGACCAGATTCTCCTTTAACTTCCAGGATAAAATACTAACTATGACAATGGCAACACGCAGCCCTCCAACTTCATCAGCTGGGGGGCTGCTGATTTACCGCTCTACGGCACATTTAATCACTGCCTGGCAGCTACTCGAGACCAGCCTTATCTGTGAGGGACAGGATTTGCTGGTTTCAGAAAGGGCAGGGAAGGTAAAGACAGTCCGTTGTACACAGCAGCAACCGAAATAGAAACGGTGCCTGAAACAGAGATCAAATAGCTCAGAGCAAAGAGTAAGAGCAGTTGCTATTTCTGCCTGGCCCTTCTGAAGTCGCTCTGCCTCAGTGACAGGCACCCAAAGACTTGGCCAAGAGCACATCTGAATGTTGGAGATGCTTATTCACATCATGCCTTGCCACATCTCTGGTCTGTTTCAAAGACAACAGCACAAATGAAAAATTAGGAACCATTCACATCGTTATTTCCTAAGTGCACAAAAACCTGAGTGAGGCTCCTCCATGGTGACGCTGCCGTCCCCAGGGCTTGGCTGTGCTGCTGTAAACAGCAAGGGCAGGATCTTCTGCCAGGCACATTTTCTACCTTCATTTTTTATTTAGTCCCTCCCATTCCCAATAAAGTAATTTGGAAACATGACTCAAGCAAACAGCGTCCTATGTTTGATTATAGGATTCTGAAATGGAAGAAAATAATTCCTGGTGGCATCATGATGCTTCTCACAGAGTCCCACACTGGTCTGGGTTGGAAGGGGCCCTGAGGACCATTGAGCTCTAAGCCCACTGCCACAGCCAGGGCCACCAACCTCCAGGCCTGGAGCTACACAAGGTTGGACAACCCCAACCTGGCTTTGAACACCTCCAGGGTTGGGGCACCCCCCACCTCTCCAGGCACCCCATTCCAGCCCCTCACCACTCTCCCCATGAAGAACTTATGGTTCTGTCTTATCATTTCCTTCAGCCAAAACCCCAGATACTACAGCAAAGCTGATCTTAAGGATGTTGAGCTTAGCTCAGGCTGTGGTTTTCCATCACTTTCAGTGAGCACAAACATTATCCCAGATTCAAACCTGCCAGCACCCAAAATTAAATGAATTTGTGTTTGTGTCGAAGCGAATGAGTAACCAGAGTTGGCCCTTTCTCTTCTGAAGTTAAGGAGACTTCAGAGCTTACCTCCCCCGCCTGCAGGGAGCTGTTCCCACGCTCGAAGCCGCCGCAGGTCTCGGTGGCCAGCAGCCAGTAATCCGTCCCGAAGGCGACGAGGAAGAGCAACACGCCGGTGCCGCCGAGGATGCCGGCTGCGAGAGCGGCCGCTCCCGCCTTCATGGGGCAGCCCTGGGCAGCCGGATCGGGACTCGGAGAAAGAAGAAAACCACCGACTTTCCAGGGTCACTGGAAGAGGAGGGATGGGAGAAGCGCTATTCTGGGGCACGGAGAGGAATCTCCTCCCTGCTGGTGTGGGTTTCAGTGGGTGGTGTGAAGGGGGCTAATAAAAGCAGATGACCTGGTGTGACCAAGCAGCTGTGGCACTGGGGGACATGACGAACGGCTGCGGAGGCAGCGTGGGACGGTTTCCAAGCAAACATGCTGGTCTCAGAAGGGCAGCTCAGAGAGCCCTCGGCAGCCTCTGTAGGTGACACCGGTGGTGACAGCACAGAATCGCCCAGGACAGAGGGGGGGTGTCAAACCAGCTCCTGCGGCCGCTGCCGTGAGGTCCCTTCAGCTGCGTCCTCGCAGGTGCGGTATAGACGTGATGCTTCTGGAACATGTGTCCCCTTCAGGTCCTGCTTCCTCTGGCTGTCACACAAAGTGACCCTGGAGACCTCAGTGACACCCTCAAAATATCAGGGGTACCTCTCGCAGCGTCCTCGCAGGTGCGGTATAGACGTGATGCTTCTGGAACATGTGTCCCCTTCAGGTCCTGCTTCCTCTGGCTGTCACACAAAGTGACCCTGGAGACCCCAGTGACACCCTCAAAATACCAGGGGTACCTCTCGCAGTCTCGCTGCTCTCGGAAGCGATGCGATAATCCCGTGTAAACACATTTACATCAGGTGGGTTCACATCTACCCAGAGCAGGAGATGGACACCAGGGGTAGGTACCCACACACCATCACACTAGGCAGTTCCAGAAGGATGTTCTCTCACACCACGGACTAGGTAACACCCATCACACCCCCGCTGCATGAGCCTGCTCTGGAAGAAGTGTCTCATGAGGATGAGGACATTCCTGCATGGAATTTCATCACCATTTGGTTCCTAACACTTTTGTCCTCTGCTGAAGTATCTGCTGCAGATCACTGCCAGGGACAGGATGCCAGAGTAGGAAAATTATCATTTCTGTAGGGCAATAACCACAGCCTGTGATGTGCCAGAGTCCAGGGGAGGAAATTCAAATTACTGGGAAAGTTAAAGCTCTGATTTCCCAACCTCGGCCTAAGTCATGACCTGTTCTAGAAAGGGGGGATAGGTGAAGGTGTTGACTTCCTTACCCTATGGGAGTTTTGTGGTGCCAAATCTGAAGGCTGCTTTAGAATGGGGGGGTTGGGCAGGGAGGGGGAAGCAATATGGGCATCCAGGAGTTGTTACTGGGAAGTCTTAAGGAAAGCACAGTGAGGGTACAGCAATAGTCCAGTATTGCCCAGTCCAAGCCTCACAGTCCTTGGTGGGCGTGAACATACTGCAGGGCAAAACAGGAATAAAAGTCCTTTTATTAAACAAAGCCACCCCAGGATAAATGCTGAAATCAGGGGAGATTTGCAATTTCCCTGACATAATGGGGTCTCACTCCACCTCTCAGCCTCACCAAGGGCCCAAAGAGGTCTGGATGTTCTCTTCCATCTGAGATTTCTTTGAATGTGGAGAAGGAAAGAAACAATTCCCCATCCAGGAACAGCACACCCAGCTCTCCATTCTTCCCCATTGACACCCAGGTCCCACAGATGCTCTGCCTGGTCGGTCCCACCCCTCAGCATGAGGTCCAAGAAGCACCTCCAGAAGGTGACGCAGCTCTTGGCTGGTCTGAAGGACCACTAGGCCCACGCTTGTTCCCTCCTACAATGTGAGTCAAACAAGTGACCTTACTTGCATTGGGCAGGCCAGGATCTCCTCTGCCAGCCTCCCCAGCCTGAAGGCAGGCCTTTGTAGGGGGATCCAAGACAGTAGCAGTCACCCCAAACTAGTCCACAGCCTCTTCTCATCACTAGCTGGTACCTGAGAACCCTCGGAGCACTATAGCAACAAGCACAGCACCCCTCATCCTAAAAAAACCAACCCCAAACATGAAAAAGCAGCATCCTGCCACACCTGCTGAACCTCTAGAAGCTGGTAATGATGTTAATTGTCCTTTGTAGCTTACACAAGGGTCTCTGGAGAGCTACACCAAAGCCTTAATATAATTAATAATAATTAATAGGCGTTAATAACTGAGCATCACTATGAGCTGTGCAACAGTGCCAGAGGAACCATCTACCCTGAGAGGAATACAGCCCTGCCTTTGGTCCCTTACCTCTCCTGGTCCCACTGCAGAGCTGCCAGCAGGTTCCTCCTCTCCAGAGATCTGATGAGGGTGTCACTGCAGACAGCACTAGCTCCTGGTTGTAAGGAAAGGGAAGTCACATCCTGGGAATTCCATTTCTTTCAATTGCTTGAGGATTTTTTGCCCTTAAACTTTTACTCTGGGATTGTGAGTTCTCCAAAACATGCTCCAAGCTCTGATTTTTCCCAGAATCAGTGGTGTACCTTCTGTTTGATCAAAGACTCCATCAGCACTGTCTGAGTTATCCTCATTTTTTTATGTTTTGATCCATGCTTGCAGGAAAGAATATACAATATGTAGGTAGATGAACATCATTTCTCTCGTGCACGCTGCAAGCAGAGGAGTTATTTTCTGGTTTATAAACAGACATGATTTCAGGTCTGTGTTCAGTGACTTCCCCAATCCCTTTGGAGACTGCACAGCTCTTCTGTGAAGCTTACCCTGGGAATCTGCCACGCTCTGAAAGATACTCCATGTAGCATTCCCTTGGGTAGAAGGTGCAGATACCTCTTGTGGGTCTCTGCCTTTGCTTCCACAAACCTCAGAACGAGAAGAAACCAAGGAGAGCAAAGCCATCCAGACCATGGCAAAGCTGCTTGAGCTCTGGCAACCTGGCTCTGGAAATGCCCAAAGAGCAGCCCCCCAGTATTAGAGACCCAGGGTGACATTTGCCCCTTTAATTCTACATTCCAGTTATAACAGCTCCTTCACCTCTGTCGTGCTCCTTTCTTGTCTCACCACCAGCATGTCTCCTGGGAAAAGCACATAAGCCTGGGTGTTGAAAGATCAGTAATGTTTCTTAGGAGGTTGAATAACCCCAGCACTTGATGTCAGGAGAGGAAAAAAAAAGAGCTTGGTGTGCCTCTGCCTCCTACTTAAAGTGTTGCCAGGACTCTCCAGGATTAAGCCATTAGAATCTCCCTGAGCAATTGTGAAACAAAATAGACACGAGTGTGATTTTTCCGGTCAAAATAAACAAAACCAGACCCACCAGAACAGCCCCCTGCTGAGCACTGGTACTTTCTAGAGCTGTGAGGGCAAAGGAGATTTACCACTTGACTTGCAAATTCAGCTGCTTGATCAACTTCTGATGCAGCCTTCAGGCTCCCACTTTGCCATTGAGCAACTCCCCACCACGAGCATCTTCTCCCTGTTTCAACCTCAACTTTCAAAAGGCTCCTGCAAACTTCCAGAGCCGGCCCGGAGCAGCGACTCTCTGAACTCCTGAAGGAATCAAACCAGTGCAATTTATTTCCAGAGAGCCATGCAATATTCAATGACACACCCAATCTGTGTTTCTAACATGTTTTTAAAGGACTAAAACCCTGCAAAGAATTAATTAGGCATGCTCTGAAGCCGGAGCGCTTTCCAGTTTCTCGCTCGGTTGTTGGATTTTAAGACCACCAACACTGGATATGGGCAAAGATTATCAAAGGTATGCTGGGCTGAAATACATACTGGTCAGAGGGCTTGGCAGCTAAGCAACTGGAAAATACTTCATGAAAGCTTGAGCTGTGCTTTTATAGTTTGTAAAGAAACTTTTAAGAAAAAAAATCGCAGTATCTGGAAGGTTAAATTTGGGGCAGAGTGACTCACTGAGAAAGTATGTGGATCGTCTTCTCTGCAAATGGTACATAGCAGAGGGGTGTTTATGGTCACAGAGCAGGGTTGGAAGGGATAAATGGACCAGGATCTGAGCAGGATGAGGCTGGTGCATGGGCAGAGGCAGGTGGGGTGGCAGGGACCGACTGTCACCACCCAGTTGCATGCCCGGAGCCAGGCAGCGTCTGAACCATGAGAAGCTGGGAGACCCTGGCATCAAAAGGTCTCTGGTGGTGCTGATGTGGGATGAACACATGCCATTGCCAGAAAACACCAGCCAAATTTAATTCTTTTCTTTTTTTTTACAACCACATAAAATTTCGGTTCCATTTTTCCTGGAAATGTCCTGATTTGGCCAATCATTTCTATTGCCTGTCATGGTATGACAAAGTGTGCCAAAACAGACACCATTTGATAAGGTCCTTGGTAACCCAGAGAACTCATCTTACATGATGGGAAACTCAAATGCAACAGGATCATTATTTGAGCACCCAATTCCCAGAAGCACGACAGATGTATGAGACAAAGATGATACAGACATAGTGATATTTAGGACAAAAGAAAATTGGTTTGGAAGCCAAAACTAAAGAAAAAAAAAAAAAGATAAAATAGAAGTTTCTATCCTTGATTAAAAAAACCCCAAAACTTGATTAAGAACTCCCTGGCAAGCAGCTTGATTTACTTTCCTTTTTGCTCTCCAGAATAAAAAGGACTCATCTTCGTAAATCTTTCTGTCCCTATTTACTGTGCAGAACTTAAGGAGAACCTTTAAGCATCGTGGACATCAAACTGCAGGTAACCAGCGAATGTTCCTCCCCCAGACAGCCCAAGACCTTCAGGTTCAGGGTTGGGCTTTTCCCCCCTCCCTCACATGCAATGCTTGTGCCCATGAACAGACCATGTTTCACACTGGTCACAATCTCTGTCCTCGCTCGTGATCTTGTGGCCACCAGCCGAGGGCAGAGCCGAATGCGCCGCGGTGGAAAAGGGATCATCTGCTGAGCTTGTGTGCCGGACCAATGACACCCACAGAGACACCCCCACGTGTCACTGGCCTCTGCTGATGTCACCACGAGTGTTTTGTGGATGCAAGGAGGTAACAACCCTTAGGAGAACTGATGAGACAGCATTTTTAATTGAGATGGAAACACAGCACGTGCATATTACATCTTCAAGGATGGGCAGTTTTCTAAGCAAAGCACAGGCAGATCCATGTGACTCCCATCTGAGATGGATGGAACCAGGACAAGCAAGTGAAGAGGATGCTGGGCTTACACTGGAGTCAGTGACTGTGCAGATACATCCCTCACACACCCCAAATACACTCAGAGGCTCAAAGGTCCCATTTTCCTCTCAGCGAGGTGAGCGTCCAGAGCCCTTCCGTCAAAATGAAACTCATCAGCTTCTCTTGGGACACCACAAAGGGACAAAATGAGACCTAGATGTCACTGGAAAGCACAATACAAGGTGGTGTCTCATGTAAAACAAAGGTCCCAGTGGATCAGGCAGTGGTCTCCAAACGAAGCATTCCCATGCACAGGAGATAACTAGCTCTGGAAGTCCAAAACCACCAAGGAGCAAGTAGTCACATCCCTACAATGTTCCCAAGTCAGAAGGCTTTGGCCTTAGATTTAGATTAACTGCTCTTGGATCCTTCAGTGCAGAGGAACAGGAAGTGACAGGCAGGAAAACAACGTTTACAGTGCTGAAACTTTCCTTACTGGGCTCAGGTAATCACAGAGTCAGACTGGTTTGGGTGGGAAGGGACCTCAAAGCCCACCCAGGCCAACCCCCTGCCATGGGCAGGGACACCTTCACCAGCCCAGGGTGTCCCTAGCCCCATCTAACCTGGCCTTGAACCCTGCCAGGGGCATCCCCAACAAGGTTGCCAGCTCCCAACAAGGACAGGAGTTCAAAGTCTTGAACACTTACCTGGAGTTTCACTGAAAATCACCCCAAGGTGGAGACACTTGTCTTCCTCAGGTGTTATCCCTGGAGTCTACCTACATCTGCTCCTTTCCTGGCCAAAGTGCTCCACAGCACTGAGGTTTTGGGTCCCCATTTCTGCTGCACCTTCTCAGGAGAAGCATTCAAGCCTCCTCTGACCCTGTTGCTCTTGTAGCAAAGACCTTTAACTTTTTTTGCTGCGAAGCCCCAGCCACAGCACGAGGCTGGTCCATCTGCTTCAGGACCAACATGCTCTTCCCTGGATTTACAGCTTCCCCATTTTAATTCCTGAGGTGCAGCTGCAACAGGTTTTATGGGAAAGAACAGTGTCCAGGTGTGGGATGGTACCTCAGGGAAGTCACAACGCTTCCTTTAACCGTGTGACTTGACTTTGGGCTTCACGTGACTGATGTTTGTGGCCAGGACCCATCAGTTCCTGAGGAGCAGAAGAGATCTGCTGCTGCTTCCAGTCCCTCCTGTGGCACGCTCCATCGCCTCATAAACCCCTCCTGGAGGTTGTAAAGTTTCTCCTGACATATAATCTAAATGCTCCCTGCTGTTTAGTCTATCCCCTGCTGACTAATGAGAAGATCTGATACCTCACCTTATTAAAACATCCTCTCTTGCAGCCACAGACAGTTCTTGCAATTTGTCTGAGCTCCTCTCCCAGACATCACACCTTGCCCTGCTAGTGCTCTGCTGGGCATCCCTCCTCTGGGTTCCCCTTGAACCCCAGCATTGTGAATGAGAACACAGCCTCTGAGCTGAGCTCTCAGCACATCTTGCCTTGTCCACGTTATCATTGAATCATGGAATCCCTTGGGCTGGAAGAGACCTTCAAGCTCATCGAGTCCAAGCCCAGGCTGACCCTGCCCAAGCCACCTCTAGCCCATGTCCTTCAGCAACTCATCTCTTGGCCTTTCCAATCTCTCCAGGGATGGGGACTCCACCATTNTTCTCCAGACTCAGAAGCCCCAGAGCTCCCTCAGCCACTCCTCAGAGGACTTGTGCTCCAGACCCTTCCCCAGCTCTGTTGTCCTTTCTGATGTTGATCTTATTTACATTATCTACATAAGCGCAGCCACCCGTGAGGCAGGCAGGCCCCTCACGGGGGGCTGGCAGCATCACTTGTGCTTTCACATGTCCACAGGCAGCTCCTTCTCCCTTCCCCAGGTCACATCACTGGGCTGTGGCGGCGGGATGACACACACTGACTTCGACCGGATCTGTTTCACTTCCCGAACCTTCTCCGCCTCCCCCACTGTGGGAAGAGAACATGGACTCATATGAGATATGTTCTTCAACAGGGATGAAGAAATACTGAGAGATATTGAGAATCAGAGAATCACAGAATGATTAGAGTTGGAAG
>VXBZ01002181.1:22280-36367 GCA_013399135.1 Heliornis fulica | reverse complement strand
TATATATATATATTATATATATTTTCTCCTATGTGTACAACCTACCAGAATTTAGTGAAACCTGAGCATCTTGCTAGAGATTTCTGCCAAGATCATCTGTAAATCATCAACCCACAGCAAGCAATCACCCCTCCAAGTGCTGCAAGCTCATACTGGGAATATTCATTGTGCACACACCGGGATGGGGTCCTCAGCTCCACTATAGTGGGACAAGCAGGAGGGCACAGTCCCTTCATCTCCAGCAGATGTCTTTGGACAAAGAGTGACAGACACAATAGGAGAGGAGAAAGGGGTCTTTTGAGAGGTGAAGCACATGACCTGGAGGTGGGGAAGCACCTGAGACCCTGGTCTCACCTCAGGCACCTCTGTCACCTGGGTTGGGCCATGAGGATGAACAAGGCTCATCTCGTTTAGGGAACAGAAACCAGGCTCAATTTTTTTTTTTTCTACACACATACACAGTTGTATTTTGGCAAATCCTTACTTGTCTTTCCAGTAATACTGTCCCCAGTGTCCAGATATATCTTCAATGCCAGCCAGCAAATGATCCAAGAACTAAACAGAAGAGAGGATTTCGCTATACACCGCTTGCACGTGTCGCATACGCGATGAACTCGGTCAGCAAACATCAAGAGCCAGCAGACAAACCAGGGGGATGCTTCCAGCTCAGTACTCAGCACCAGTCAACAACAAGAGTCAGGGCAATTCCCCATCCAGGCATCCATGCACACCCCTCGGTTCTGGAGGACAATAAGTGCTTTGGCTGCCTGCTCTCAGGGCTGTGCAAGCAAAGAATAATCACTGAGGGACGCGGGTCTGCTCCGTACGATACGTACGGGGCGGCCGACGGCTTCCACGTCCTCACACTGGACCCTGATAAGCAGGAAATGCTCATTTTGAGGTTTTTGAGGACAATTTGTCTCAGGAGATTGGTATCTTCAGAATATAGGTGTAGATAACACACAAATGATTTGAATAATAAATACTGCCTTCCCCATGACATTTCCCACAATGAAAAATAAAAAAACCAAACAAACTGGCTGTATTATGCCCTGTACAAAACCATTTTAACAGTTTAAAAGCTATTAAAGATCCTGGACAGGTTAATTGTTCCACCTAGAAGTTAAATCTCTGTAATATCCCAAATTATATCCCCTCTTACTGGTATCTCCAAACTGGGAGAGGTCTCTGCTCTACTACAGGTCACTGCCCCTCTACATGCAGGCCCTGAAGCATCTTCCACTTCTAATTTTAAATAAATATTCATATTTATTTGTGGGGCCAGAAACAGAAAAATTTAGCAGCCTCAGAGTCCAAGGACCAACAAATGACCTCCCACTGATCATTGCTCTTGTGAGCAGGAGCATCCCAGCTACCCAGAGAAATCCAGGGAATGAAGCCACTTCTGGCTTCCACGTGCCTGGTTTCCAGCTATCTGCATTGTCACCTTCTCTGCTTAATTGGTACACAGCCATTTTCCACTCACATGTCCTAATAAACACATTTCTAGAGATGATTTACTATTCATACCCTAACAAAAGAAGAAAGTATTCTCTGCTCACGACAAGGAAAAGCCTCTTCAGCCTATTGAACTGTTCTGTTAACCTCAGACAAAGCCCTGTAATACAACCTAATTGTGAGGATGCCAAACAGCGTCGTAAGCGTCCCCAGACCCGATGTCTTTATTGCCAGCTACCCAAAAAGATGACAGATTTACTCCTGAAGGAGCCATATGAATGGGAATGTGAAGGAGATCTGGAGCAAAGCCTCTCCAAGGTGCTCCTCGGGGTTGAGGTGGGCTCCAGCCAAGCTTACCTCCAGCAGTGCAAAGCCTCAGCTGAGTGTGAATGGGTCCTTGCTTCCTCATGGACTTGACTCTCTAACTAGAAAGGCCAATGTTTGGATGGTGAGATCAAAGCAAACTAAATTCCAGCTTTGGTTTATGGCACATCAATTGTCCCATCTAACACAGGGCTTTCCCTGCCCTCCCTTTTCTAATTTAGGTGTTGGGGTTTTTTTTGCAAAAGCCTCCAGATGGTGGTGGAGTGACCAGTGAACACATGCAAGATCCCAACACTAAAAGATACCAAGTCTCATTTTCTTCCTTTCACTCCTTTTAGAGAAGCAGAAAAGTTGGTGCTGGGTTAGAGTATGAGCTTTTGGACAAGTGATTATCTTTTCCTGTCATGTTTCTTCCCCACCTAAGACAACACCAGCATGATGTAGCTGGTGGCTGCTGTTCCAACACAAATAACAATTCATGATTAGGAAGCAGCAGAGAACCTCAAACCTGCCAAGGGACCAACCTGCAGAGGAGTTACATGGAAGTGCAGGTCTGGAGAGTCCCTGGAGCACACCATGGCTCAGAAGGACCATGCTGCTGTAAGGAAGGGCAGACTGGAAAGCTCTGGCTGTGTGTTGGTGGACACATCACTTACCCGAATGTGGATCTGCTCTCCCACTGTGGGAGCACTCTCTCTTTTCCTCTTGACAGCCAACAAGTCAACAAGAGGACGGATGGTTGTTCCCTGCAGCATAATAAAGACATAAAAAAATCAGCTTTTCCTCACACCAAGTGTCCTCAGCGGTACCTGCACTGGAACAAAGAGTCACCAGCACGGGTACAAGCCTCAGCCTTTGCCAGAACAAGACCTGCTGGTTGCACAAGGTGCCTCTTATCTCCATCAGCAAGATAAAATCTGCAAAGCCTTGCCAAGACCAGCAACTCTGTTCCCTGGACTGCAAGACAAACATTTTATTTGTTGGTGGCAGTCGGTGGGCAAGGGGACCTCACATGCAGACTTCAGGTTGGGGGCAGGCAGAGAAGGGAAACCACCCCCCACCCCCAGGCTCTCTCTGCCTGGCATCTCAAACAGAAAGTCAACCAATAATTTCAGGGTCAACCCTCAGGGTTGCTATTGCCTGTAGCCCACCAGATGGAAAGGGGCTTGAAAGGGATGATAATCCTTGAGACTTCACAGCACGCTGCCTCCACCAGCGTTTTTCTGCTCACTTTTTGAGTATTATATGTCACAGATCGTTACCCCAACAATCTTTGATGGCCAGGCCATGGCTGCATCTCCCCATCAAAGTATCCACCTGAGGGGAAGGGTCAAGGGAAGAGCTTTAATGTCCTTCAAGCCTCCTGAGAGAACTTCTAAAATGCCGCTGCGGTGCATTTCTTAGTCTGGCTTTGTTATGAAATGACTTTTCTAGGACATGTTTACAGCAAAAATGATGGAGTAGTTGATGTTTATGACTTCTGAATGTCACAAATGCTGGCATGGAGGAGAGTTGAACACATTTTTAATTGCAGAAACAATTAATGTGTCATTTTAATAGCTAATGGCAATAAAAAATGCATTGCCATTCAGAGTAAATAACATAAAACTCACAAATTCAGAAATAACAGATATCAGGAAAAAATTAAGTAGAGACTCTGCCATTTGTTCTCTTGCCTTCACTGGATAATCAGCTGCATTTGTTTTCAGTTTAAAGTGGCACTTGGGAGTTTGGTGACCAGGACTCCACAATACAGAAACATCTGAATTCCTCTGACCCTTCCTGACCCTGGGAGCGTTATGGGAATCCCACATATGTCACACTTGGAGGTCCCCTGTGATAAGCCACATATTTCACACTTGGAGGTTCCCTGTGATGCTCCTCCACCCACCAGGAGCAACTCACCTGAGGTGCTTCACCCCATACTGACGGCTCTGTCATGGCTCTCACAAAGCTTTTCTAAGACCAAGTAGTTAATAGGTCAGTGGAGGCACCAGAAAAAAAGGATGGGCTGAGAGCATTGGGCTTGTTCAGCCTGGAGAAGGCTCTGGAGGGACCTTAGATTGGCCTTCCAGTCCCTGAAGGTGCCTGTGAGAAAGCTGGGAAGAGCCATTCCCGAAGGCGTGGAGCAATAGGATGAGGGGGATGGTTTAAACTAAAAAAGGGGAGATTTATGGTGAGTATTAGTTAAAAGTTCTTCCCTCTGAGGGTTGTGGGACAGTGGCCCAGGTTGCCCAGAGAGGTGGTGGAGGCCCCATCCCTGGAGATGTTCAAGGTCAGGGTAGATGGGGCTCTGAGCAACCTGATCTAGTGATCTCACTGCAGGCAGGAGTGGGACTAGATGGCTTCTAAAGGTCCCTTCCAACCTAACACATAACCTATAATTCTATGAAAAACCCCAAAACCCAACACCTCTGCACAATTACTATATTTGCTAATAATTTCATGGACAAGGTCAGAGTCCAACATGCCAAGAGAGTGACCTTCAAACAGAGAATGTGGTGTTTTGTTGTCAAACTGCACCCAAGGGCAGAACAATGAAGGCTTTCTGTGACATTCCAGACAAGCCCACAGCTCCTTGGAGTCCTTTCCAGTCGACATGGCACAAATCCAGGCCTGCCTAAGCGCTGAGGACAATTGCTCAGTCAACCTTCTCCAAATTATTAACCAGTCTTGTGTGGGAAGAGCCTTATGCAACAGAGTCAGGCCAAAATAGATGAGTTTCCTGGGTTGTGCAATGCACTGATAGATGTGTATGAGCACACCCAACTGCTCATACCTTGGTCAATAGTCTGGGTAGTAAAGGGCTTTTCAGACACTGTGCTCAGGGCTTCCAAGAAAATGAGTAGGTTTGTGCTCTGACAAGATGCCTTGCTGGCCTTCACCAGCTTAAGAGAGCCCAAACCTCTCCCTCTCCTAGTTTCTGTCCTAACAACACACACAGCAAGTCTGCACTGATATCACTGTGAATATGAAGAAAACTTATTGCACAAAATAACAACAAAACTCCTCCAGCCACAGAAGTTGTTCTGTAGCCAACACTTCAACACTGTGACAACACTTCAGTCCTTTCCACCCAGAGTGACACACCCCATGGAAGATGTGGGATATTAGAGAGATTTACCCTCCAATCCTGCACCCACTGGTGTGGCTGGCAGCACTCTGTGGACTCCAGAAGCTGTAGGACTCCCCTGCAAACCCAGGTTTCTGAAGGTTCATCTTAACACCTGCTTCTACTTACCCACATTTTCTGTGCCAAGCTACAGCAACAACTTTCTGGCTCAGCTTTTCAAGCAAGTTTACTTCTCCCCCAGCCATTCCCATGGCAGCCTTGGCTACACAATATTGCTCAGCCTCCAGGTACCTGCAAAGTCCTTCTTTATAGATGCTATGTTCCCCTTGAATGGTTGAAGGTCAAGGGGTCACCCCACCAACACACACCCATGAGGGACCCTGTTTAACTCTCACCCTTTTGCATGGAGATGACATCATCAGTTGAGCTTTGAGGTTACACAAAAGCCCTTTTCCCAGTCCTGGGAAGGATTTTCTGAAGCCCTGGTAGAATGGAGCTGCTGCCTTAGAACAACCTTTGTCTGTAGAGCGTCTCTGCATGAGTGGACGTGCCTAGTGACCGTATCTTTTCAGTTTCTGACCCACATTTGCATCTTAAAACTTGTCAACCTCCACCTTACTATGGTCCCCAACCCCTGGCCCCTGCTCTCTCTTTTCAGTCTGAAGTCTGTGCCTGGTTCAGCTTCCCTGTGGGACTCAGCTCCAAGCCCACTGGCACATCACATTTGTTGACCATTTCTTCAGGCCATGGCATGGATTAGGAGGACGTGGGGAAGCACAGGCCAACCCCTCCACATTGCCAACGTGTCTGACACCCACATCTGAGGGGTTCAGGGAGGACTTTGCTCTTGGGTGGATCACCTCAGCCATTGAGGCAGCCATCACCATGACCCACCATCTCCCAGAGCCCCAGCAGCTGCTCCACACACCCCATCCCAGGGCAGTAGGAGGGAAGCTCTAGGTCAGCAGCTCTGCCTGGACCTCACACACTCGAGCTGAGGGGCTCTCAGGGAGCTTTTCTGCACAGCATCATTCCCAGCCCCCCACTCCACTCACTTCAGCCCTACAGAGACCCACTCATAACTTTCTGGGACAGAGAACACCAGGTAGACATCAGCCTCCCTCACTTCAGGACCGGGCAACACCAACTCTTCCATCACATCCTCCTTCAAAAGTGAGAGCGTTACCAGGTGAACTAAAAGGTGCATTTCAGAGAAGCCCTGAAAGGACCCGTGCCCTTACGAGCTTGCTGCTGGTCAGAAAAGAGCAGGGAGACATCCAAGTCCTCCTCCCAAGAAGGCTGCAAGGATGCTTTTGCCACTAGATGTCACAGCAATGCTGCCTGCTCCTCCGAGCATCACAACTCGGCACCACAGTCTGTGCCTGAGGGAGAGAAAACCTTTCTCCAGCACACCCCTGGAGGGATGTGAATTAAGAATCCGTGGACGAAAAAAAAAAAAAAGATAAGTACATTAATTTGTTCTTTAAACAATTAACCCAAGAATCACTGGGGCAGAAAGAGAAAGCAGGCAGCAACAGGGTTCAGGACTCAGTTATAAAAGAAAAATTACAGGCAAATAAATCAAATGTGCCATGGCATTTTTATGTGCTTCTGATTTCCCTTGCTTTACAGCAAGTAACACACCCCAGTAGGTTTCTCTAGTGGAAGAGTTAAAGCAATCCCTTTCCTGCTGCATCATCACAAAATAACTGCAGCTGCTTTGCTGTGTGAATGTGAAAACATCTCAGACATATACAAAATATTTTGATAGACAACTAATGAATGGTGTTGCTTCAGCAGCTGGATGTCCCAGGGAAATGGAACTCACAACTGGGAAATGCTAAGAAGTCACTCCTTCAAAATTTGGTCACTTTAAACTGTCCCACTTGTAAACTACCAAGACTGAGACCACTGAACCATTAAACTCCTAAAATCCTCACTGCCTGTGTTCAGAGTATCTTTCATCTTCTCTCCTTGGGGACTGGGAGAACTGACCTTCATTGCTGCACAGCTCGGGTAACATCTCATTTCACAACAGGGCTACCAGAACAAGTCGTTCTTGCCCTGCTTAAACTAGTTGTAGATGTTGATTTGTGTTGGTTTTACTCTCACATCACTAACACATAAACACATTGCTTCAGTGAGGAAACCTATGCCAGCATCACTCATCACAATTCCCACCACTGCACCCCCAATAAGAATGGGCCAGACCAAAGATGGGACAAATTATGGATGAAGATGCTACAGCACATGACACAGGTCAACAACTCCTGATCAACCTCATAAACACATGACACATTCTCAAACCTTCTTCCTTTTTCAGTAATATTTTTTAAAGTTTTATATGCTCAACCACTTGATGATGGAAAAGTTGCAATGACTGGTAACTCCTGGGATCCATCCAGTTGTTCAGTACTGCTCATCTGCCTGGCAAAAAGGGAAAACAAATCATGCTCATTCCTTACATCTGCTGGTGACACCGAGACTGCTTTTACCTGTACAAAGACAGTGAAGAGGATGACAACAGTTGTTGCTGCAATGAAGAGCTTCTTTCTGTGAAAGTCAGGAAGCAAGAACACCAAAGAGAAGCAAATGGCTCCTCGGAGACCCCCGTACGCTATGATGAACTGGTCTTTGCTGGTGATGGTGTTCACGTGAAACCTGTTCACAAAGGAAGTCAGCACAAGGACCCCTGTGAAGCAGAAAGGACAAAACCAGTGATCTGACCAAACTCATGATCTCACCATGGATTTTCAGTGAAACATCCCTGAACTGGTAAACACCAGCTGTGAGGAACCAGCCAGGGCCCAAGGTGGTATATTCCAGACATGCCACTGGAGAAGGGCTTTTCCTCCAGCCCAGTCCAACAGGTTTGTGTTTATTTTGTCCTGATTCTGATTTGAGGGGGTTACAAATGGCCACAGTTTTGGGGACTATAAAATTTTATGTAGCTCTTCCTGTAGCAAATTCTCTTGGTTTTTAACTCAGTCTTGAGCTTATCCCAGTCCAGCTGGGAAACCAGAGTTCCCTTTGGAAGGGCTCTGAACCCTGCAGGGGATTTTACTGCCATCCCGCTCCCATGACACACCACACACCATTCACCTGACAACTCAGTGTTAAGACGCAGCTGAACAAACAATAACTATCCCCAGCATAGGATGTATCAACACATTTAAATGTTTTTTTAAATGTTTTTAGGGCAATTAAAGTTTTTAGGGCAATTCTACGGTCACGTGCCAACTGCAACTTGACTCGATTAGTGACATAGAGCCTGAACCCAAGAACTAAATTGATTTATTCAAATCAGTGATAACAAATGATAGAATTGCTTGGATTATACATGGTCATGAGGCAAACCAGCAGTACCAATTTATCCACAAGCTGCCCTCCAGTTTCCAAGCAGGATCTTGGCTAGGAAGCTACATTCTGCCTGTGTTAAATGTTTCTTCACCTATCTTCCACTCAGACTTGCACTGTATGAATTTAAGACTAAGGCAATACAGCCATTGATGTAATTTACAGTCTTCTGCAAATATGCAAACAGATGCAGAAAGGTACAAGAAGTCAGGCCTTAAATCAGCAAGCTGTGATCTTAATACCAACAGATATGATAAACATCTTATTTCCTGGAGATTAATGGCTGTTTTGAGAACTGACGACACAGACTGTCACTGGCTTTTGCTAGGAATTAGCTGGATCCACATCCCTATTGCTTTTCTAAGGGGTGTTTATAAAAGAAATAAACTCCAAAAATAGATCACTGGTACATGTCAAACATCCTCCTACACACATGCAACTAAAAATACCTGAACTTTGCACATTGGACCAGTCTGAAGAAAACAAGAAGCTGGGAGTGCTCAGGAATAGGAAGCTCAATTAACTGAAACTACCAACCCTGGCCCCATCTCTGGAGCTCCGTGGAGCTGGTGCCCAGATCAGCAGATGCAAAGGGCTTCAGCTTCGAGGTATTTTGTTGAGTTTAAATAAATAAATAAACAAAAGAAAGCACAGCTCTGATCACCTCTGCAGCTGCTCTAAAGCTCAGGCAGTGCCAGTGATTTAAAGGAACAAAATTTACATGAGCTGATACCTTGCCCTTTGTCTTAATTTAATCTTTCCACATCAATTATAATTAGCATTCCCTAAACTAATTCAAGGCCTGTTTGCCTCCAAAGATGGCATACAATTAATCATTTTGAGAAGAATGTCTCTTCTTCCGGAGATACACCTTGAGAAAGAGCAGAAGTAAATCTCCTTTGTGTCTGGATAAGAGCAGCATACTGGTGCTGCCATGAAACTAATAATATAAACAAAATAAAGATACAGAATTTCAACCATACCTAGTGCTCTCCAAATGAGACAGAAAATAACAGTGAAGCAAATATATGGCCAGTTCCACTCATGATTTTCTCCAATGGTGGAAACACCGAGAAAGATGAAGATGAGGGTATCACTAACACTGCTCCACATCTTCATGAAGTATTTGACTGTGGTGTGAGACTTCAGAGAGATGTTGGCCTCCACATAACGTTTCATGCCCATGGCACAAGCAATAATGCTGAAAAAAAATCAAAATGAAACCATAAATGTTTCTACTTGAGCATATAAAATGGACAGATCATCATTTATTTGAAAAAAAAAGAAACAGGTTTCATCAAGTCTTAGATGTTTGCAGACATCTCTGGGTAGTGATTCATTTCCTCCATCAGTTCAATAATATCATGACAATAAGATACTGTGTAGGTCGACCAGACTGACTGAATCTGGTTTTTAACAGATAAATGGAGTAGATGGTGGCTGTTTATCACAGCCACACAGCAATGCCTACAATTAACTCTGTGCTTTAACTTCACCAAACTCTATCAATCTGGGCTGAAGAATTTCATGTTTAGGAGCCCACATTACCTATTTTTCACAGATAAAAGACACTCGAGGGAACTGGGAGACATTTCTCAGCATGAGAAACATGTAAATAGGACTGGTATGAGCTGGGCTGATATCTGGTCACTACAGCAGTCTCTTGCAGGACTCAGAATTCATGGAGTTTAAGAGCAGCCCAAGCTCCTTCACCCAAAGGACCAAAGCTAAAGTTGGAGAAGCTCAAGCACACCAGGTACCTCACACTCCATATTTCTAAGCCTGGACAGATTTGCACCATGTATTACTCGGGCACAGTTGGGAAGCCATGGACTCTAGGAGCTTAAGAGACAGCCACATGCTCCAAGGCTGCACAACGAGCCAAGAAAAGCTGTTGCTGTAGTTGGAGCATCTGACCTCTTCAGGTATCACATATCCAAGGTCACTTCAGAAACACACAGCACCAATTAAAACTTCTGCCTTGCAATTTTTCGCGGGTAATTGGTTCTTCAAGTTACAGGCTACATATGGTTAACCTAATTCATCAGCTTTTAAAATCAATACATTTTCAGGCCAGCAATCTTAGAAGGTCAAAACAATTGAGTCCTCACAGAGTTGAAGCCCCATTTTTTTATATTTTAACCTGGACAGAAACACTTTGTTCTACCTATGGTACCAGCTATACTGGAAGAGCCTTGTGTTTCCGAAATCAGCTTTCCAGGGGTATTTGACAAGTCCCATGCCAAGTTTCACTGCTCTAAAAATTCCTCTCCCAGGGGACCCTGTGGTAACCAACTCCCCTTATGTTATATCACACACAGACAAGCCCCCATAGGAGCAGCTCCCCAGCTTGTGGCAGAACACCTAGGTCTGCAGACTGACTTTAAACACCAGCGGGGACCAGGGCAGGTCAAGGATCCACACCGATGCCAACTGGTGTCAAGAGAGGTGGTGGCTTTCACAACCCATTACCCACAACACATTCTATCAGGCAGAAGCTACTCAGAAGATAGTCAGGCAACTGCTGCTTTGCAGTGAAAACAGGACATTTAACCCCAGAATTTAACAAAGGAGACTCTGCTTTATTTGGGCTTTGATGAAAAACAGCCCCAAACCTCAGGGTCGTCCCCCGGCCGCAGCAGACAGGACGGTTTGCAGATGGGCAGAGCTGACTGCTGCACTTGTGAGGTCATAACCTGCACAAGAGCAGAGACCCCAATTCTCTCCTCCATAGGTAATTATTTATTTCAGGAAGACACTGTCAGCTGCTGCATCACTGCTCCTAACCCACGACTGACAGCGGAGCATCCTGGCTCGATGGTAATCACTAACACAGCCCCACTGCCACAACGTGATGTCTATTGTTGCACCAAGACAAAGGGACAAACAACAGCTACATTCATTTCAGAAATTCAGCAGTGCTATGCTGGGAAAATAACAGATATTCTATGGGAGCAACAAATAAGTTAAAAGGAAAAAATAAAAAACCCAACACTTTTCAAATGAAGATGCACTTCCACCCTTCCTGCATTCAAGCAATGCCCCCAAATACACACATTTCTGCTTCTATCAGTTGAAAATAATTGCTTGTTTCCCCCCTTTGCCATGAAAAGCACACTTTTTATAAAAAAAACAGCATTTGGTTTTGTCTGAAATGAAAACTTACAGGAAAGGGCTCATCTTAAAGGCACATGATATGAAAGGTCAGGATCAGGAAAGACATGAGACTCTTACTGGGGAAGAGATTCTGTTCTACCCAACAGCACAAGGCCAAAAATCAAATCCCTTTTTCATTTCACGCTGAGTTCACATCTTTCATCTCCTAAGAAAATGCACCAATACTTAAAAATATTCAAAAATTGGTTGTTTTTGCTTTCTCCTTTCCAGGTTGATCCACTTTGCATAAAGCACCGAACCAGAAAGAGTAACAGGGATTGAGCCACTGGCTAAAAGGAAAGTAAAATTCTTCTGTTTAAGCATCTGCCTCAATAAACAGTGGATAAAATAGCTCCAACAAGGACCTAAGGAATCCAACAAGTTTTTATGGGCTGGTGACTTCCAGAGCTGTATTTTGGAAACGCTTCTTGGGCAAAGGGTACAGACTCACACCAGGTTCCCAGGCAGGGAAGGTTCACACAGGTTCCCTGATCCATTACGACTTCAAAGGGGGGCACTGCTGCTTAGGGCAAGGGGGAAAAAAAAAAAGAAAGAAAGGGGGAAAATACAACTAAAAAACATTCACAGAACTGTTTAACAGCTCAGGTTACATTCACAGATTTTTATTTTAGTATGTAGAATTGATTTTTTTTGGCAATCAAACTGTTTTTCAAAGAAAAAAAAATAAACCTGCCAAGATCTGCTTCTTATAATACTGTATTCCCTGGTCACAAAAGGCTGAATTGTTTGAAATCAAGATATATAAAAGAGGCATTTATAATTTGGCAATTATAAGACCGGCAGTGTAGAAATCAGCTGCCTTTGCAATTGTTTTGCTTTAGAAACAATGCATTATTCAAAGGAATAGAAAATGGGTTCCATAATGGGTACAGCAGATTGTGATTGATAGAAGGAGACACCATTAGGATCGAATGTTTTCTGCTCTGTGATGATTATGCAGCATATTTATTTCACTGCTCTGCCCTGCACTCCTATAAATAGGTTTCTCTTACCTATTCCCAGAGCTAGAATTGTTTTCGGCAGTGCTAGAATACTGCTCCTATTAACCACTCAAGGAAACCAGATCTGCAGGATACAGGAGTGGTTTATATCCAAAGGAGTACCACTGGTTTTAAAATAGATCTCCAGTTACTGGAGTTACTCCAGTCTCTAGCTGGTACCTGGCTTAACTTTTATATTTCCTTTTTACCTTCATTGTCAGATTTACAGTTGTTTACACTGTAGCTATCAAAGCAGCCTGAGCTCACTGCATAGTCTTTAGAGAAATACACAGGAGCTGGTTGTGATCCTCAGCACCAGATGACTTAGTTGAGGCAGGAGAACCAACTGCAACAAATATCATCCCACAAACAGCGAGACCAAGACACTGCTTTTCAGATGTGCTGGAAAGTCAGAACTAACCTCCCTGAGGATTTCATTAAATGCTCCTTGCAGCTCTTCAGACATTTGATTTGACCAGGCCACACATGGAAAGTAACAAAATATGCCAAGAAAGACTCTTCTGGCTTTGTCAAACCCTCCAGACACATTGCTGCTTGAGCACTTCCAAACAAAAAACACTGAGCTCAAACATTCCTCCATAACCAAACTAAACCAACCAGACACCACGACCTGGCCCAGCCACAGTTGTTGCAGTTGCTTGGACATAAGGAAAATCTCTTTCCCTGTGAGGGTGATGGAGTCCTGGGCCAGGCTGCCCAGAGAGGTTGTGGAGTCTCCTTCTCTGGAGACATTCAAGACCAATCTGGACACGTTCTGTGTGGTCTAATCAAGATGATTCTGCTCAGGCAGAGGGGTTGGACTGGGGGATTTTTCGAGGTCTCTTCCAACCCCTGATGTTCTGTGACTCTATGACTTGAGGCTACCACTGTTGACATTCCATAGTGAAGCGTGTGAACTGGGTTTACACCTCTCAGCTTCCCCACTGGCTCTTAGACCTGCTGTTCGCTGCCACCCACAGATCCCCAACCAAGCAATCTTACATAAGAACTTTTTTTTCCTTCTTAATTTTTTTGTTTCTCCAGTAAATAAAGCCAAGAAGCTTTCCTGGAGAGACGAGGTGCTGGGACACACTTACGCCACGATGCCCGAGAGGTGGAACATCTCGGCGGTGAGGTAGGAAAGGTAACTGTACAGGAAGACGAAGAGCGGCTCGATGACACGGATGTCCTTGGTGAATCGTGTGGTAAAGGCAGCGGTCATCCCAAAAGTCAGGCCAACAAAAACTCCTCCCAGCCCAACCACAAAGAATTTTCCAATGCCAGCAAAAACATCCACGCTTTTGATGGTTGGCATTTCACAGAAGGATCGAAAGAGCTTGTAGAGCACCTGGGTGAAAGAAACGAAACAGAAAAGCAGCTGTTGGTAAGATACTCGCCAGAACCGGCCACATGTAGCAAAGACATTGAAATACAGTGCTGGGATTCGTGCTAGGATGGGGTCAGCATCCTTCTCTGGAGATCAGGCACCCAACAGGAGGGTGCTGTGACACTCACGCACATTTCTGCTTCCAGACACACAAAGAGCTGTTCACCTGAAAGCTTCTCAGGACCTCAGGCCAGAGAAGTGGACCAGGAGTGCTCTGCTAGAACCTGCTGATGCCTTTTCCCCTTGCAGATGTCACATCCCACCTTCAGCACGGCAGTGTCCTTCCTGTGAGCATGAAACACTCAAAACAAAGGCTGGTTCTTACCACCGT
>VXBZ01002181.1:948-22241 GCA_013399135.1 Heliornis fulica | reverse complement strand
AAGGGGGAAAATACAACTAAAAAACATTCACAGAACTGTTTAACAGCTCAGGTTACATTCACAGATTTTTATTTTAGTATGTAGAATTGATTTTTTTTGGCAATCAAACTGTTTTTCAAAGAAAAAAAAATAAACCTGCCAAGATCTGCTTCTTATAATACTGTATTCCCTGGTCACAAAAGGCTGAATTGTTTGAAATCAAGATATATAAAAGAGGCATTTATAATTTGGCAATTATAAGACCGGCAGTGTAGAAATCAGCTGCCTTTGCAATTGTTTTGCTTTAGAAACAATGCATTATTCAAAGGAATAGAAAATGGGTTCCATAATGGGTACAGCAGATTGTGATTGATAGAAGGAGACACCATTAGGATCGAATGTTTTCTGCTCTGTGATGATTATGCAGCATATTTATTTCACTGCTCTGCCCTGCACTCCTATAAATAGGTTTCTCTTACCTATTCCCAGAGCTAGAATTGTTTTCGGCAGTGCTAGAATACTGCTCCTATTAACCACTCAAGGAAACCAGATCTGCAGGATACAGGAGTGGTTTATATCCAAAGGAGTACCACTGGTTTTAAAATAGATCTCCAGTTACTGGAGTTACTCCAGTCTCTAGCTGGTACCTGGCTTAACTTTTATATTTCCTTCTTACCTTCATTGTCAGATTTACAGTTGTTTACACTGTAGCTATCAAAGCAGCCTGAGCTCACTGCATAGTCTTTAGAGAAATACACAGGAGCTGGTTGTGATCCTCAGCACCAGATGACTTAGTTGAGGCAGGAGAACCAACTGCAACAAATACCATCCCACAGCAACCAGCGAGACCGAGTCACTGCTTCTCAGCCGTGCTGGAAAGTCAGAACTAACCTTCCTGAGGATTTCATTAAATGCTCCTTGCAGCTCTTCAGACATTTGATTTGACCAGGCCACACATGGAAAGTAACAAAATATGCCAAGAAAGACTCTTCTGGCTTTGTCAAACCCTCCAGACACATTGCTGCTTGAGCACTTCCAAACAAAAAACACTGAGCTCAAACATTCCTCCATAACCAAACTAAACCAACCAGACACCACGACCTGGCCCAGCCACAGTTGTTGCAGTTGCTTGGACATAAGGAAAATCTCTTTCCCTGTGAGGGTGATGGAGTCCTGGGCCAGGCTGCCCAGAGAGGTTGTGGAGTCTCCTTCTCTGGAGACATTCAAGACCAATCTGGACACGTTCTGTGTGGTCTAATCAAGATGATTCTGCTCAGGCAGAGGGGTTGGACTGGGGGATTTTTCGAGGTCTCTTCCAACCCCTGATGTTCTGTGACTCTATGACTTGAGGCTACCACTGTTGACATTCCATAGTGAAGCGTGTGAACTGGTTTTACACCTCTCAGCTTCCCCACTGGCTCTTAGACCTGCTGTTCGCTGCCACCCACAGATCCCCAACCAAGCAAACTTACATAAGAACTTTTTTTTCCTTCTTAATTTTTTTGTTTCTCCAGTAAATAAAGCCAAGAAGCTTTCCTGGAGAGACGAGGTGCTGGGACACACTTACGCCACGATGCCCGAGAGGTGGAACATCTCGGCGGTGAGGTAGGAAAGGTAACTGTACAGGAAGACGAAGAGCGGCTCGATGACACGGATGTCCTTGGTGAATCGTGTGGTAAAGGCAGCGGTCATCCCAAAAGTCAGGCCAACAAAAACTCCTCCCAGCCCAACCACAAAGAATTTTCCAATGCCAGCAAAAACATCCACGCTTTTGATGGTTGGCATTTCACAGAAGGATCGAAAGAGCTTGTAGAGCACCTGGGTGAAAGAAACGAAACAGAAAAGCAGCTGTTGGTAAGATACTCGCCAGAACCGGCCACATGTAGCAAAGACATTGAAATACAGTGCTGGGATTCGTGCTAGGATGGGGTCAGCATCCTTCTCTGGAGATCAGGTCTCTTCCAGGAGGGTGCTGTGACACTCACGCACATTTCTGCTTCCAGACACACAAAGAGCTGTTCACCTGAAAGCTTCTCAGGACCTCAGGCCAGAGAAGTGGACCAGGAGTGCTCTGCTAGAACCTGCTGATGCCTTTTCCCCTTGCAGATGTCACATCCCACCTTCAGCACGGCAGTGTCCTTCCTGTGAGCATGAAACACTCAAAACAAAGGCTGGTTCTTACCACCGTGACGGCGTCGTTCAGGAGCGACTCGCCGAAGACCAGGATGTGCAGCTTCTCGTTGACGTGGATCTCTTCGAACACGGCTAAGACCGCCACGGGATCCACAGCAGCAATCAGGCTGCCAAAGAGGAGGTTGTGGAGCAAGGACACGTCCTGCAGGTGAAAGGCTTTCACCTGGCAGATGCCATAGAGGGAAAAGCCGATCCCAAACACGTTCCATATCGTCCCCACGACGGCGTAGAGGAGGATAGTGCCGATGTTCTCAAAAAAGGGACGGCTGGGCATGAAGTAACCAGCATCGAGGACGATGGGTGGCAGGAGGTAGAGGAAAAAGATGTCGGTGTCCATCACAGGTGGTGACTTGTCATTCAAGCCATAGATAATTCCCCCCATGATGAGTCCGACAAATATCAGCAAACAGCTTTCGGGAACGACAGAAGGCAGCTTGTTGTAGAGATGAAATCCTGGGTGAGGATGGATGGATGGATGGATGGATGGATGGATGGATGGATGGATTAAAAAAAAAAAAACTAAATAAAGTATTATCTCACCACCCCAAACTGGCTGAAGAGCAGCAACCAGCCCCCCTCTGGAGCGAGGAGTCCTGTGCTCCCACCTTCAGCGGGCTACACCTTGGAGTAGTAGTAATAAACACACACAGGCAAGGTGAAATTGCTTTATCAGAAACTGGCTAGGAAATTGGAAAAATAAATAACTAACAAAAATATCAACTGCTGATTTTAAACACAATGCAGATTCTATACATTAAACAAAAATTGCAAAATGCATTTGCAATAATTCTAAATGGTGCCAGTTTTCATATTATTTAATTATAAACACGTAAAGCTAGAGGGAATATTGAAAAGAGTCCAACTGAGCCAGCCCTGAGAAACTCCCAGGGTCAGAGAGAGATGCTGACAGCCACAAGTACTCAGGGTGAGGTATTAAAAGACAGTAATTGAAACTAACTGGACTGGAATAGGAATACAAAGGAAAAAAATAAATTTGTGGTCTTAACTATTTCTTCATGCATGTTAATAGAATTGGGAAAAACTAGTGAAACAAAAAGGTTGTTTTCATCTGAAAGACACTGGGATTTAACTGAATCTTGGAGACTTCTCCCTTCCAGGGGAAAAATAGGAGGAAAAAAGGCTGTAAAATAACTTCTAGAATATATAATCTAACAGANAAAAAAAACAAAACAAACCAGAACAAATAATAGTTTCTACTTTCCTATGCCTGGGTTTTCAGGAGCAGGAGAAGGTGGGTATGAGTTATACAAAATGTCCTGACTCAGGTGCCATCTCCACAGAAGCTCCTTGATGCAGAGTAATTTTACTTTATGCTGTGTAAGACCCTGCACACGGACTGAATCGTTCCGTGCGTGGCCAGACGCTGCTCCCTGTTACGAGCCGAAGGAGCCTTCGTGTAAGATCAAGATGCTGGTGGCCAACCTACGTGTACCTAAAAAGCAGCTGGGCAGTTATTTGCCATGAGTGTTGTATGTCTGAGCCACAATTTGTGCATCCTCAGGACTTGGCACATTATCTCAGGCTCCAAGATTAGAGCAGAGGTGAAGCAGAAGCCACCCCTGGCCACCACAACCCCCTGGAGACCTCCGTCCTTCCTCACCCTCTCAAGTTGCCTTACCTATTTTGGCCAAGGATGCAAGCATGATCCAGAGGGTGATTTCAAATGGCACTTGGACGTGCTGGTAATCCAGAGAGAAGAATGCATGCTCTGAGGATTCATTGCCCTGGGCTTCCTCAGCAGCCCAGCTGATGTTCTCCAGGATCGTCTCCTCCAGCAGCGGCATCATCGGTGGGGAGCCCTGCAGGGCTCTGACCCTGGTGCCTTGGAGGATGGAGGAGAGCAAGGGCCCAGCTAGAACAGCAGCTGCAGCTCTGCACCCTGGTCTCTGCTCCTCCATTCACCCTGGAAGATGTCTGCCACGGGGATTTGGCTGCTGGCTGCTCCTGTTGTGGGAGACACCAGAGCTCAGCTTGCCCTCATTGTGTGGGGTGCTGCAAGAGAGGATCAATTGCTCCACCCACGATCCTCCCCTCCCCCAGCCATTATTTTCCAGCTGGGAGACCCTTTGGCACCATGACAGGCAGGACATCCTCCTGCAAATGCTTTCTTGAAGAAGAAACATCTCATGTGCCCTTAGACCAAACTTCACATTTATGTAAGTTTGAGGAAGGACTAATATACAACTTGTCTCTAACTCTTGACATATTTTGGCTTCCAGACTCTCAGAAACCCTTCTTGGAGGGGAAAAAAAACCCAGTCAAAATAATAATCTTCAGTGATGCTTAAGCAGCCAGGCTTTGGTGGAACAGGTCCCACATAAAACATAGACCCACCTTAGAGTGGGATTTCTCCCACTGTAAGAAACTGGATTTCTCATCTTAGTCCACAGAAAAAAAAGACACAGCAGTAACATCACTGATAACCACAGTTCCCTTTTGGTCAATCAAGCAGAGCAAACACTTTCCCATTCTAAAATACAGAGCTGCAGGGTTGTGCTGGGTGGAGATCACCTGCATGGGAAGAATAAACTTCAACTACTGCTTAAAACTTCTTCCTATAACAAGGGCTAACAGGAAAAGTTACCTTCATCTCTCTTCACCACTTAAAAACAGCACCAAAATCTGAGTGAGCTTGTTTGGAAAAGCTGGAGAGACAGAAATAGTTCTGTGTAACAGCATTAGATGTAGTAATAACACAGAGGGGAAAAAAAAACACCCCCAAACATACCAGACCAAAATCCCCCACTGCAGAGTTTTGTTCAGGTTGACAATGTTCCCACAGGGATGAAGTTGGTCTGGAGAACACATGTAATTAAAATACAGAGCCCCCAGGCTGTTGCCAGACTGATCGATGGCCTGTTCATCTGTCATCAGCTGCCTAAATCACACCAAAATCGAGCTCTCCCTGACGAGCTGTGACCCACTTTGCTGCTGTAATGTCAGACCCCAACACTGCACAGACACAGAGCCTGAGTTTCTCCATACCATGTGGGCTCCCTTTCCTGACTGGATTTATAGAGGAAGGGGATGATAAACTTTGTGAGATGGGTAAATTGTGGTGACGTACTCAGGGAGCAACTTCTTCCCACTTCACCACCGTTAGTTCGTTTTACAGCACGTCTTTATCACCCTTTGCCAACTGAGACAAAACTCTTCCCACCAGAGCTGCCTTTGAGCAAGCCAAACGTGGTGCCACTTCTCCCTTTCTATATCTAAAGAAAGAAAAAAATAATACACAAAACTGTGGGACACTGGAGGAAGGATCCCAGCAGATCCCTCCATCTGCTTTCCATCCTTCGATTCCTTAGTGTCTGGGATGGGAGGAGAGGATGAGGTGAGGAGACACAAGCCTTTGTTGCTCCAAAAGTGGGAGAATGCTGCACTCTTAACAGCAATTAAGAAGTAATTAAGAAATTACTTAGCCAGAGCTAAGAGCAGTGGAAGCAATTCTGGATTTGCATGCCAAGCCATTGAATGTCCTCTTTCTGCTGAAATATTTGGCATGAATTTGGGGGTTTAAAGACTTGCTCTGTTTGGTGGCAGAGAAGAGCAGTTTTGTCAACCTTCTGCTCCCCTCCATCCCCAAACAATCCACTGGGATTTCTGCTGTTCTCAGGGAAAAGTCAATATTCCCTTACAGCAACCTCAAGCCAGGAATGTAATGTTTGTGTCGTGGCAGGAGAGACCTGGAGCTCAACTGTGCTGTCAGTGTTTGTGTGGGGAGAGTCAATGGTTAATGGGACCAGAAAAGCAGCAGAGCTGGGGCAGTGTCTGAGGAAGGTCAGTGGGGAGCTGCAAGTTCACTTTTAGGATTTCTGAATTGCTTTACTCTTGAGTTTGATATAAACAAGCCCTCTCCTTCCCTTAAATCCTTACCTTGTATCCCTGCTGTTACCTGTTAGTTATGAATAGACCAAAGACAAAATGTTTTCCCAAAGTTTCATGCCAACAGAACACATGTTGTTCCTCCCATAATGGCTATTGATATATTGAGCCATGTTTCAGCACAAGCACCATCTGATCATATGTCTATTGACATACTTCCATTTTTTTTTCTAATGTAATGTGCTTTCCCATTTATTTTTTTTATTCTGGGCTGGATTCTAATTCCCATAATTGCAGGTACCTCGTTCCTGCTGGTACAGAGAGGACTGAGAACAGAGTGATGTGTGGCACAGTAACAGTGACCAGAATTCAGGCTCCTGTAATGAAAACATTATGTTAAATTAATCACTTTAACTCTGTAATCAACAGCAACAAATTAGTTTTCTTTACTCTGAGACCAAAGGGAAAGATGTGAAATCTTTTCCCTTCCTGATGTGAAATTCCTTCTAGATATACTCTGATCCTTTCACTAAGAACACACGTATCATTTTAACAACAAAAAAATTACTGTAAAATAAATCTCAATTTCCATCTCCTCCTGAAATCCATAAAGAAGCCACTGAAATTTATGAAAGAAAATTTTAATAAGCTCATGCATTATATGAAGGGAAAGAAAAATAGCTTGCAGGGCACCTTGCAGTTACAGTACTGCAAAGACTGTCCATACTATTTGCACCTCAATCCAGAACATCATTTAAGCTTTTACCTGACTATAAGCCCTCAAAGTTTCACAACTTACAGTTAAAGCCACAGTGAAATCTTCTGTTGGACTGGGGCCTCCCAGAAACCTCCTGCTCAGAGAATCACACAGTATAAATCAATCAAGAAAATAAAAACTTCCCGAGCTCAAAACTCATCTGACACCTTCCTCTCACTGAGGAGGGACTGAGGGATTTCCCACCGTCAGGACTCCCACTGATTCCCACTCTCCGGTGCAACTCCTCAAAAACCATGAGTAAATCTACTCCCTTACCTACCCTACACCCATTCTCAAGACTTTTTGACTTTGATACTACAAGTGTGACACAGCAATCAGTTTTCCCACCTCAAACCAAAACATTTCGTTTAAAGCATCCTGCTCCACAAGCCAATTAATACTCAGTTCCCCCTCCACCCCTCACACCAAGCCAGAATTAAGATGTGCACCTTCACTTGAGCTGGTTGTGTGCTCCCACAGAAGAGGTGGGATACACCTAGTAAAGCTCTTCCAAAGTTGCCCACACACTCCAGCTCATCGGCTCGCTAGGAAAAGGCAAAATACAAGTGCTCACACTATCTGTGCTTGGTGTGTAAGTACAATTTTCCTCACTAACATCACAACAGCCATTTATATCTGTTGTCTAAGGATGTCTTGAAGGAGAAAGCTGCTCTCACAAACATGCAAAAATCTCTTTTTCCCCTGTCAGAATAGAAGCCACTCATATTTTCACATACAATCCCCTTACTTTTCAGCTTCTCCTCCTCACTGCCTGCATGTCTCATCACATTTTAATAGGTTCTTCAGAAAAACCAGCCTGTGCACAAGAGACTGGTCTTTCTGAAGAACCCAGGGCAGAAGAGCCCAGAGTTCCACCCACATGTGGGCAAACACAGAGAACACAAGAGCGGGCGGGCGGGTGAGCAAGAAGATCTAGTCGGAACTGAAATGGAGAGCAAGCCCCTCATCACAACTCCCTTGCCAGAAAGATTCACACAGCTTTTCTGGACAGGAGGAATGGAAAATCCCTTAAAATTGGAAGCCATTGCATGGGTTTTTTTCCTCAGTGGATCACAGAATATCTGGAGAAGGTGCCTCGGTGCAGTGGTGAGCTGGAAGAAGAGCTGAGTGACTCCTGCCCACCCTGCAGAGCGCAGGCAGGATGATCGTCTAGTTAAACATCAGGGGCTTCTCTCAAAAACCTGGTCTTAATGGGAATTGGAACAACATTGCAGCGAGGAAATTTGTTTTTAACAATAAATGAGTAAAGAATAAGTCAGAAGAGTAAGATTCCTCATCAGGAAGGCATGGAGGATGCACACGGCGCAAACTTTGTGGCTCACTGCTTAATGTTTCGCCAACTCAAAAATCCCAGATGATCCCAGATACCTCCCCCAAGCAGTCCCTCCACATCCACACCACAAACACCCATGTTCTCCTTGCCTTACACCTACTTTTCCCATAGTTTCCACACTTGCAAACAGACTGCTTTACATTTAACGACTGCCTAATTAACATGATCTTAAAGAATTCCTTACAGGGCAGTTCCAGTTGGAGTGTCACTTTGGCACCAGTTTGTGTTTGGATTCTGCTTTGTCCAGAACAGCTTGAGCACTTTGAGCTATTGCTTAAACGACCCAGAAACTGTGGCTTTTCATATTTTTCTTCATCATTATATCTGGAGAAGCTTATAACTGCTGCCTCAACAAACAACTAAAACTTGTCCTTTCTGGCAATCTACAACCTCTATTTTTCTGATTTAAACTCCAAACTTTCAATCCCCTGAGACACATCCACATCTCGTGCAATTGCAAATCACTTTCAAATTAGAGCAGTGACATGAGGTTTTGGCCATTAAATAACATTTTTAAGACATTATTTTTAAAGTCCTTAAATCTGTACAAAAAAGTTCTCCAGGCCACAATGTGGCATAGTGGATCAGAGCCCCAGAGGCTGAGCCCAGCAATGGCTTGGAAGTCATTTCCCACTCCAGGGGACTCCCAAGGATCCATCCCCATGAGAGCACAGCTGGGCATTGTTCCTGCTCCGTCCCCAAGCGGTCTCAAAGGGTGGACAGTCTGCAGAGAGCTGTGCCAGCCTCCTCCAGATCCCCACCCCCATCATCTTACTGCCCAACTTCCACAATTTTTTACATATGCAACATCAGTATTTTCAATTTCTATTCCAGGAAATGCTTTATGCAATCCCACTAATGGGAAAGAAGAATAAGAATAAACCAAATTGATTCATTTAAAGCTTCCAGCCAGTCATGTTCCCTCTTCTGTTGGGTTCACAAGAGACACTCATTTGAGACAAAGCAGCAGTCGAGTTTTTGTACACAAGAACAGTGACAGCAGGTGTGGGTCTGGGTTTTCTCTCGCTCTTCTTCATTAACTTTTGGTCTTAAAGTAATTAATTGAACTCTGAGATGTAACTACTGTATAGGGTTGAGCAATAAGTAAATAATCAGCGAGTCTTACAAACTTGGCACGGGGAAGGAGAAGGGTGTAGTCACTACAGATGGGGAATCAGAACAAAAAACCAACAGTGCAGCACATTATGAAATGATATTATTGCACAAAGCAAGAAATTTTTAATTGCAGGAAAGCCCAGCACAGACATGAGGGGAGAATTACAGCCACACCATGTATCTTGTTGTAAAGTGAAGGAGTTCAGCTCTGATAAACAACTACAAATTCACATCCACAGCAAAGCTAGTGCTGACAGTATTGACAGAGGGAAATTAAAGCCATCAGTTCTCTTTGGGGTTATTTCAGCTGCAGCAATGCCACCAAAAAGTCACCAAGCACGAAAACCAGTCCCAGCCAGTGTGATGCCAGTACTGCTACGGAGGGAGCAAACAGCATCACAGAGTTCAGAGTGTGTCCATCTGAAAACTGGAGCTATCCTTGGGAAAGAAGCTGTTTCCACTCACCTTCGGGGAGCAGCAGGGTTAACGAGACGTGGAAACCCCACGGTGAGTGTCAGCACTTCTCCTGCGGGTGGTTTTAAGAGACCCACGTTTAGAGCTCACAGCTCCTGAGCCCCTTGCTCACCGCCGGTAAACAGTGCCCCGGGCAAGAGCAGCAAGAGGCCAGACTGCTGCTTCTTGGCAGCATTTCAGCAGGATTTGTTTTCTCCCCAAAGAAGCAGCCCAGGCAAAATAAAGTCCCGACAGACAGACATAGCCCACAAGAAGAGTCCAAACCCATTTCACACAAATTTCAGTAATTCAGCCCCAACGTTGGTTGCTGCAGATCCCCCTCCAACTCACTCCACTGCATCAGACACTGCTCCAGCCCTTTTGCCTTCCCCTGAGCACGGTCCCGAAGCCCTGTGACACAAGGAGGAGGGTCTGTGGCCTCTTGGGATTTACAGGTCAATGCTAAACACTTTTATTTCCACTCAGAGTCCCGCAGGCAGCCAGGACGAGGGATGTGGCAGTGGCAGAGTTCGTTAGCAGCTGGGCACTCATTTAGTGAGTGGCTGCTGAGCCACACGGTTGATTTATAATCCAGATGGATTGGTGGGGTTATCACAAATGAGTGGACTCAAAAGAGGTGCAGGCAGTAAGCAGTGAGGTTCTTCTGGTGAAGAAAGCAAGGTTACTTAAAATCAAATAGCTGTGTCAGACACTTGTATGTGAAACAGGAGCAAAACAGAGAAAAATAATCAGCAGAAGGGCAACTTTGTGTATAAAGTCATGGGAAGAAAGCTGGGATCTTTCTGGATTTTAAGCTGCACAATGCAAGAGCATCAGCTGATGGAAGCTGTCACCTGCCCGTGGGGAATAACACTTTGTGGGAGACAATCCTCCCTCCAAAGAGAGCTGGGCTTGGAGACTAACCGAAACCTGCAGACCCCAGGAAACGCTTAACTGCGAGGTGCAAAGGGAAACCACCACTAGGTATCAGCATTTCACTGCTTAACGGACACCGGGAAACCTGTCAACCTCGATGTGGCATGGGGAAATCCCTCCCACACCCCCAGGTAGGTCAAGTCACCTTCCACAGGGGCTTGTAGCAGGCGTGACATCGCAACTACAGGTCGTCAGGTAGATTTAACTGCAGAGCCTCAGCTCCAGGGTGCCAGTCCCAGTACCTGGTGAAAGCTTCTCTGTAGGAAAATGAAACGAGAAGTGGAAATGAAAGCCAAAAAAAAAAAGCCCCTGCCAGTATTTCTCCTTCACTTTCTGATTTTTCTGGCACATGGTTAAACATAACCACCAGCCAGAATTTGGCCTCATGTGACTGACCTGTACAACAGGGCACTGCTTGTGCTTGTAGGAAACACATCTGCCACCCTTGAGCAGCGTGGAAGAGCTCAACCCTCCCTCCAGGGATTTTTTCCTTGGGGAACTGGAATTCCAAGTCATTTTTTCCTGCTAGTGAAAACAGCCAAAGCTCCAGCACAGCTGATGAGAGTTTTAATCACTCAGTATCTTTCAAACATAAATAAATCCAAAGCATGCCAACAGAGAAATAAAACAGAATTAAAAATAGCATCTAAGTGATTAATAAATCTATGTCTCACCTTTCCCAGAAATTACCAGTTTGCTCCTAATATGTATTCTGCAGAGATCTTCCTGCCTACAAAGGCAAGTAAATTTTCCCCACAGAGAAGTAAACTTTGAGAAGTTATTTAAGCTTTGGATTAACTCAAAATACAAGCTACCTGGTGGAAAAGGCACCTAGATGATACTTTACCACGGGCAAAGCTGCAGAGCATCAGGTAATACTGTCTGTGGTGCTTTACATGAACAACCTGCATTCACCCACACCTCCCTTGCACAGCTGAAACATTCATCACTGCACTAAGCAGCTGCACAAATCAGCTGAAAATTCATCTTCCCTTTCCTTCCTCCATAAAGGGCATTTACTTAAGTACTGAAAACTAAGTGTATTTTTTTTCTATTAGAAAATATAAAACCCCAAAGTGTGCCTGCAACAGAGTCATGTATTTTCTTTGCATGTCCTCTCTTCATCTGCATCCATAGGACGGCTGGTTCAGTGTCACAACGTGTCACACACTCCCTGCATCCACCAGGTTGTAGCACAGGCTGTAATTAATTATAAATGTATGTGTAACGAGCTTGTGCCAGGACTCTGCTTGTTGGGTTGTTTTCATTCTAGCTAAAACCATCCACATATTTGATAAAAGGAATTCAGATGTGGGCTCTGACACCAGTCCTGAGGTGTCAGGTATGGGATGGACACAGCCCCACGGTGACCTGAGATTCTGCCAGACCCAGAGTCACTTCCAGAGCCATGGGAGAAGCAGGTCCATCAGGGCTCCTCCCAGTGTGGCAGCTGACAACGCTCAGCAGCTTCACTCATCAGTGCTGAAACCACAGCTGACTTCACAGCCCTGGTTCTGAGGTCAGCAGGAGAGGAGGACAGGTCTGCACCAACGCACTTCTCGGGGCTGGAAAGGCAGAAAAACGACCAGAGTCTGGACCTCAGCTTTAAACTCCGACTTCCACATTTCCTGAGGAAGGACCTTGTGCAATTAACTTCTTTCAAGGCTTTGGTTTGAACTATAAATACATCCCAGGGGAACTGGGGGCTAGGGCAAGGCAGCAACGTTCCACAGAGCACTTCCTCATGTGGTTAACTGCAAACCCCTTGGTTACTGGTGCCCTTCAGAGTGTTTGTCCTCCCTTCCTCTACTGAGGAAAGACTTTTAGAGTGCTCCTCTCTCTGGACTCCACCAGACTTTAATGAAGCAAGTNTTTCCTAATCTCCAATCTAAATCTCCCTCCCTCTATTTTAAACCCTTTATCACCCCTTGTCCTGTCACAACAGGCCCTACTGAACAGCCTCTCCCCATCTTTCTTGTAGGCCCCCTTGAGGTCCTGGCAGAGCGCTAGAAGGTCTCCCTGGAGCCTCCTCTTCTCCAGGCTCAACAGCCCCAACTCTCTCAGCCTGTCCTCGTAGGAAAGGTGCTCCAGCCCCTTTATCATCTTTGTGGCCTCCTCTGGACCCTCTCCAACTGGTCCATGTCCTTCTTGTGTTGGGGGTTCCAGAAAGAGTTGGCCTCTTTCCAGAGACTCCCCTTGGTTCTGAATGCTGAGCAGAGGATGGATGAGACACACGTGGAATTGGGGCGATGTGGAGTGAGAGCAAAGTGTCCTTGTCCCATCAGCTTCTGGGACAGCCTCAGTGTGCCTCCCACTCCTTGCACCACAGAGGGCAAGGGGGATTTTTCATCAGGAAAGGATATTTATTAGCTCTTGGACATGCAGGAGCCTGGGTTTATTTAGTTATTCCATACTCCTCAGGAATTGTCTTTCCTTGTCATATTAATCAGGTGAGAGGTTCTTCCTTGGGCCACCCAGGTGACTTCTCCCACAAGAGCAGGTTCCTCTCGATCTTTTCTTCTTTCAAACCGTCTTGTCTTTCATCTGTCTGAAAATACCCACCCCACCACAGCACAACCCTGCAAGAGCCTCCCTCAGACTGAAGCATGGCTGCAAAAATAACATAAAAAAGATTGTTCCTCATCTCAAATGCCCAACTTTCAAAGAGCAGGACTAGGATTTTCAAAGGCATGCAAGGATGTGAAAGCCCAGCTCTCAAGGCACTTCCAGAGAAGCAGAGTGCCCACCTTCCTACAGCTCCAAGATCAAAGTACATAAAAAGCTGGGAAACACCTCAAAACCTCAACAAGGTATTCACTCCACTCAGATCCCATGGTGGCTCCTGCAGACCATCTGTCAGGCAGAGCTGTCTGGTCAGCCAGCTCTTTATTTTGAGCTTTCCTCTCTTATCTGCATATATATAATTCAAATACAGACTTGTAGCTGGACATGCACTGGACACTGTGTCTGCAGCTGAACTGCACAGCTCAATGAACTCGAGCTCCACCAGTCCTGGAGGCAATGCAAGGCACCAGGACAGGTTAACAGTGTTCACATACACAAGGGGAGTGCAGTTCCCTTTCCAGGACACACACTATGTTCAGAGCTCACCAACACACACAGTGACACACACAGTGGCAGTTCTCCTCCTCCTCTTCCTCCAAAAGCAGCCCTGTGCTGTGAAGGTGCCATTGTGACAGATGAATCACTTTAGTCTTTCTTCTGGACATTTCCTCCTCTCTATGGGAGAGAGGACAAGTGTAAAACAAGTACAAGTTTAATTTCATGCCTCACAGTACAGTTTCTGTTACAGAAAATGCAACTAATTAATAAGCTAAATTACTTGAATTCAGAGTGCCAAGGCAGATCTCTTGTGAATTCAGATCTTCTCAATGTTCAGAGACATTCCTTCAAGCCCACTTATATTTCCATCATAAACACCAGCTCAGAGATGACTTTTTAAAAAGCCCAATGACTACAGACTCCGGATTAAAACACACAACAGAACCACCCAAGCCAAAATAACTAAACCCAAACAACCAAACCCAACAAACAACTTTGATCTCTTCAAAAGTGATGATCAGATGTCAGGGGCCTTGATTTACAGACACATCTGTGTTTGTATTTGATGTCTTGTTACCCAGAGATCACAAGATCCTCTGTATTCTTAGAGGGTTGATAAAGATTTAAAAAATACTTATTATGCATCAGAGGGTGAGAGATGTGTCTTAAAAGCAAAGAAGGTTTTGGGTTACATGTGTCATCACAAGTTTCAGTGAAAATCTGCTTTACAACTTGTCCCACACCTATGCAGGGGATGAGACAACTGAACTAGCACATCAGGATGCATCACAAAGCTTGCACAGTTCTGTAAATCCAGTTTGTCACTAGGTTTTTAGATTTCATTATTAAAACCCAGAATTGCACATGCATCAACTCAGGCACAGCACAAGCCAAGAGGTTTCCTTACTAGAATAACACTACTGCAGACTGGGTCACAGTCCAAATCATTCATCATGTTACAATGTGACACAGCAGTTAAGTTCCAGTAGTATTTAATGAGCAGTACTAATAGGTAAGGAAGAAAATAGTTTTTTTTAAGTAAATATCAAAACTTCCATAATAAAGATCCACAAGAGGTGAAGAAAGTTTGCACTACCTTTCCAGGAGAGCTGCTGTCAGCCTGCTGAGGCTGCAGGCACTGCATTCCCAAGGGAAAAAAGGCAGAGTCCAAACAAAAAACTAAAAACACAGGTGGAACATAAAATAGCAACATACTGACAAAGAGCTGAGTGGATTTCATTGCAGAGGTAAGGATTTATTTAAAAGGAAAAGTTGTCAGGTTGGGGTTTTGGGTTTTTTTTGGTTGGCTTTTTTTATATATACAGAAAATTAGATAATTTTAATACCCTGATCAAGTATTTCACTAAGATTGTCATTTTAACATATCCCACTCAGTACAGTCACACAGAGATATCAGCATCTTCGTGAAACAGGTCAGAGTATTTCTGATGACTGGCAGTACACACAAGCAGTCCAGAGTCCTCAACACCTCCATCTGCTGACAGACTGACAAACCAAACGTTTTTCAGTCACTGGGAGCAACATTTGCAGGAGCAAATGGATGAACATGAATGTCCAAAACTCAGGGTTCAATTCCAGAACTCCATGCAGAGTCCAGAGCCCAGCCCAGCCCGAGTCCTCTGTGGGGCTGGCTCAGAGCCTTTGCCAGCACACATCCTGACCGACCTGTGGCAGGAGCAGATCTGGTGGTACAGCTGCAGGTAGGTATTCAGCCAGTCTCACAAGGACACACACATCTTACAAACACAGCTGACCAGCATTTTAGAGAAATTTGTTTCCAGTTCTGTGCTGTGAGTTACCTTTACTCCCTCTGCTAACAAGTACCACCAGCAAAGTACAGTTAAAGCCTTAAAATATTTATGATAAAGTCTGTACTGTGTAAACACATTCATTTCTTAACCCAGTCATTAGAGGGAAGCCTTCAAGTCCAAAGCCTCCTGTCTCTGCAGCTAAGCACATCAGTCTTGATGCAAACTGCCCCCTGCAGCTCTTGCACATGCTGGGTTTGAGATCTGTAGGATGGGAGTACTAAACTCACAGCTACTTCTGGTTGTAGTGCTGTGCAAACTAAACAAAGCCAAAGAGTGCAAGAGCACTTCTCTGGCTTTTGATATTTCTATATTCTGCTCCTGGGATATCTGAAGGCTTATCTGGTTCAGGTTGCTCCTTATCAAGCTGCAGGTGAGGAGGTTTCTCACAGAACCACACCTGGTCAAATTTTCTTCAAAAAAGTGTTTATAGAGCTCTGTCACTTTTGCTTCCATGTACTTGTTGAGCACAGAGTTTGAAAGAGGCTCCTCACACAGCATGATACTCCTTTCTCCAGGCTCATCTTCAGACAGGGGTTTCACAGCTGGGTTTTCAGGATGCTCACACAGAGGGGACTGACCTAGAGAAATATCCATGGACAGCAACACGGGGCCATCAGGAAGCTCATCACATATGTGGTCCAAAACACAGCCTGAATCACACATGTGGTCCCCCACATGGTCTCCCCCAATATGTAAGTCAGGATAGTTTTGATAAATGCTGTTGCATGACCAGGATCTGTACAAATCCACCAGCTCCACAGTCTGTTCTCTCCTGGGGATATGCAAAGCCAGAGATACTGTCCCTTCAGTGAGCACTTTCTGACCTTGGGCAGGTAACTCGTGTCTGGATCCACACTGAGGACTGCTCCTGTGCTCCATTTTCACAGAGCTCTCACCCTGCTTCTCATGGTCATCAGCAAAGCCTTGAATTTTGGGGTTGTCCACAAGTTTCTGTCTCCAGAATCCCTCTTTATCCTTTCTGGATGGAAGTGATTTGCGAGGCTTGTCTTGGTGACAGCTTTCCTTGTACACAAGTTGAGTTAAGATGCCTTCTGCCAACATGATGACAAGTTCAGATCTAATCACCAGAGTTCCAGGTAGTCCTGTGAGGGAGAGACAGGCAGAGTACCTCAGGCTTACTTGGCCAACAGGGAATAACAGTAAAATGCACTATTTTTTTTAACACTCAAAGTCTTCTTTTCCTCCAGAATATTTATTTTCAAGTAATCACTCCAATGCATGCTTGTCTACAATTTTAACCTTTATATCATGTCAACAAAACCAATTCTGAAGATCTAAGGAGGACATTAACTGGGCTCCTCATCTGTAACAGCACTTCTCCAAGGTCTCTCTTCTGCAGTGGGGAGACTTGAGACAGATCACAACCATGAGCTGGTAAAATCAGCACAATTATTTTACTTGTCTTTCAGTGGAAAATCAGTGCAACTGATGGGAATGATACAGACAAGAATTTCAGAGCTAAAGGGGTGACACAGGAAAGAAATCAAGATCCAATTCAGACTTGGAGGTTGATTCTAAATCAGCCTGACCTCTCCCATGAGCCACTGAGGAGCTTCAGGAGTTCTATCAGTCCTACAGGTCTGCATTGAAAACACAAGTCACCTACAGAGATGTTTTCATAGAATCCCTCTTAATGATGATTTTAAAAGATATTGTTCATTTATCTTCCCCAACAGCCAAGTCATGGGTAGTATGTTTGTGTACCTATAGGCTCCACAGTTAGTTAATAAAATCACATGATTAATTAAAAGCTAGCTAATGTGTCTCAAAATAATCTATTACATTTAACAATTACATACCATTCCTCTTCAATTCACCTACTGTTAAAAATCAAAGGAGGCCTCTCCACTGAGAGCCAAGCTTGATCTAAACTCACTAAGGAACAGATCCTCACCACTCCTGTTAGGGATAATGGGAAAGATTAACACAAGAAAAACCCTCTCTTAAATTGTGTTTTTAATCTCCACACACTCTTTAGCATGCTCATGCTCTGAAATACAGGGAGAGGCAAGGGATGAGGCAGTCTTACTGCAGAGCACACAGTCTCCCATAGAAGGGGACATACATGCACAATGTTTGAAATACACCAAAAACTTTACATAGGTCACAGACAACTAAGGCTCAAAAATATTTGCTGGTAATTTACATCCCTGGCAATACTGTGCAAGTCACTGGACAGCACTCCACAAACAAACTCCATGCAAATTTAACATGATATCTGATACATAACTGGAAAGATCCTCCTCACTCAACTCATTTGCTTCTATCAGCAACCAAACCACAAACTTTGGCTTATTTGTTCTGCAATAAGGCTTCATATACTGGGCAACCTTTATTTTTTTTTAAATCCCAGTACTCCTTTGAGAAAGCTATTCTAAAGTCTAGTTGCTTGAGAGATGGAAATCTTCAACCTCCCTCCTAACCACAACACATTGCCACAGAATAAGCATCTGCTTTTTTTTATTTCCACCTTAAATCCCACTGTTTGCTCCCTGAAGCTTAAGGCAACGCTGGAACTGCGAAGTGCCTGCAAGTGAGACAACAGCCGACAAGAAAGGCAGCACACCATGCCCTCTCCTGGTTACATTACCAAAAACTATTTGTCTGCAGAATCGTTTACATAACAAAATGTTTTTCTGCTTTTTTGCTTAAGTACCCAAGAAACCAAGTGGCGTTTTTGAAGCAGGCAAGAGTACCTGGCAGCCTGAGTCTGCTGAAGAGTCAGTGGGATCTGGAATGCTGCATGCCTCACTGGCTTCTGAAAAACAAAACACAGGTACCCAGATCACAACATGCTAAAAGAATTTGCTCTGTTGCTTCAAGAAAAGCTCACAGTGCTAACTTAAGAGCTAAAATATGGTAATCTTAGCAAAATTGCACTTTATAATAGTGCCTGCATTCTGAAACAATGTTTAAGAAAAAAATAAAAGCACTGAGCCCAGACTTACCAATCCCAGTAGGGTGAGAGAGGCAGATAATCACATAGCTCTGAACTCTCCTACTGCAGCTGCTGGAAGAGAAGAGATTCTTACATACTTTTTCTTCACTGGTGTCTGCATGGAAAAAAAAAAAACTGACATACACATGACCCAGTTCCTCTTTTTTTTTAATCCTTTAAAACAGAAGTGATTCTACTGGGAAAGTGTGTGGGTCTTGATAACGAAGGGACAGAAGATCTAAAAGAGGATGTTTAAAAATAAACTGATTGAGACATTTCTGACGTTTCTGAAATATGCTAAGGGTGAGTGTCAGGAGGATGGAGCCAGGCTCTCCTCAGGGATGGCCAGGGACAGGACAAGAGGCAACAGGTCCAAGCTGGAACATAGAAAGTTCCATTTGAATATAAGGAATAACTTTTTCCCTGTGAGGGTGACAGAGCCCTGGGCCAGGCTGCCCAGAGAGGTTGTGGAGTCTTCTTCTCTGGAGACATCCAAGATCCATCTGGACACGTTCCTGTGTGATCTAATCAAGGTGACCCTGCTCGGGCAGGGGGTTGGACTGGATGTTTTTTCAAGCTCCATTCCAACTCCTGACATCCTGTGATTCTGTGACTGTCATGCCAGTCAAGTTGCTAACTGGCATAAGGCATCATTTAAAGCCAAAGGCTACTAAAGGTCAGGGTGCTGGCACCTCACCAGACTGTTCAAAAGCAAAACCAAATTCCACCAAACACTTCCATCTCAGAAGTTCAGTTCTGCTCTGAAACCCACTGGACTTAGTTATGGCAGTGTTATTTATACCATTTCCCCTTTTCCAGCAGGTAAATTTACAGTCTTGTGACCTTCTTCCTGTGAGGATGAGGTTGACCACTTCTTTTCACTAAGATTTTGATGAAATATCATTTGTCTATAAAAGGTGAATACAAGAATCTGCTCTATAAAGCAGCAGCCATCAGCACAATCATGTCACCCATAGACCAAAGCCACTTGCCCTGGGCTTAAAAATTACCTGTCTCAATGGCAGGTCAGAGATGTCTGTCCCCAGGGTGTTTTTAGTGTGTCCCTCTTGCACAGGCCGAAGCAAAGCTCATGCCCTGAGCCATACAGCTCCCCCAGCACCAGATCCCATCTATCAACAGTTTCAAGAGTTTTTCTGTGGATGCTTTTTCCAAATTTCATTTTTCTCAGAAGATTATATAAAAAAAAAAACCTGAAGCTCATCCAAGTTCTAGACAAAAAGCTCCTAGACACTGTCTAGTGCAATGAGAGGAGTGAGACACAGGCATAAAATAGAACTACAGCATAGATGACATTAGAGCTACACACTGACTGCAACATGTTTTGGTACTAACAACGCACCTCAGAAATGACTCAATGTAAGGTTTGAGGTAACTATGACCACAGAGTCTCTTTAAAATTACTCCTCTGTTGCTATCCACCTACTGCAGAAAAGACTTCAGGTTTTATGGAGGCAGAATGAGAGCTATTTTGATTCCAGATTAATTTTTATAAAGCTTATTTCACATTTAAAGGCTGTTTAAAACCACCTTATTTTTTAATTACCTTACAGGATTAAGGTCGGCCACAGTAGCTGTGGTTCTGCCTTCAATAGAGCACTCCTGCCTCAGCCTGGGAGGTGACCAAATCTCACCTCCCAGTGGTGCAAACCCCAGGCAGTTTTACACCTTGTCTTCAAACCCTAGTTAGTTTTACACCTTGCCTCCTCCTCCTCCACCAAATTTGTAATTAGCACCAGCTGCAGTCATGGGTTTTATGCTGCATTTTACCAAAACACAACAATAAAAGAGAAAGAGAGAGGAAGAAATCACATTAGGTAATTAGTCTTGAGTGATTTTTAAAAAGTCACTTTTCATTTCAGTTATGCTCAGGTGTCCAATGCATCAGTAATCAGGGAAATTAAAAACTTTCTATCAGTAAGAGCTTATCAAAAACCTCTCAGGTTTACAATACCAGAACAAGACAAAAATAAAGTCATCTCAGAAGCTGTTAACAGGCTGCAGCTAGATGAGACAGTCAGCAAAAGATATGCCTGATCCTTAGGCTAAACTTAAAGATGAATATATAAAGAAAAGTAAATTTGACTTCATCACTCACATCTGAAGAGAAAGATGACAGCATTCTGTATTACCACACAGAATTACTGTATCACATTAATGACAGCAGCACATAAACAGAACCCCTTATTTCAGTCCAGATGACATATTTCATATGTATATAAACACAAGTTGAGTACATTAACTGGGTTTATTTCCACATGTCACTATTGCAAGTCTTTTGTTTTTCCATTTAAACCAGCAGTACTCCACTCAACCACCCCAACTTCTTGGGGCTTTCAAACACCTCCTCGCTCAAGACCTCCTCACTCACCCCACCGTGTTCTCCAGCTCCCAGATGTCTATTCCAGCCTCTTCTGAGAGATCTGATGTAACGCTCCTGTGGTGGTTTTGCAGGGTGGCTTCTTTAAGAAACTGCTAGAAGCTTCTCTGAGGTCCATCAAAGTAAATCCCAGCTGGTCTCCCAAGGCCAAGCTCCCGCCCTCCGTTGCTGACAGGGCCAGGTGGGCCAATCGGTGCCGGTCACAGGGCTCTGGGAATCACATTTTAGAGAAAAATAACAGCTGCATTTTGCCACTGGAGAAAGGAGTGAGAAGATGGGAGAAACTCTGCAGACACCAAGGTCAGTGAATGGGTGAGGAGAAGATGCTGAGAGAAGACTTCCTGCAGCCTGTGGAGAAGACCATGGTGAAGCAGGTGTCCCCCCTGCAGCCCAAGGAGGACAAAGAG